>JAODAL010004153.1:0-161007 GCA_025379985.1 Phyllomedusa bahiana
TTTCCCCAAATTTTTGTCCCTTACTTTTTTCCCTTTTTCCCACCCAAAAACTGGGGCAAATTTGTTTCTTGGAAAATAAGCCAGAAACTTTAAGGGATATACACAGTTGAGTCACATTATTATGACCAACAGCTTATATCAAGAGTAATTGCTGTTGGCAGCACAAATAGCCGCTAGACAGGCTGGGGGTGACTCAATAAGATTCTGGTAGATTGTCACAGGTACCTAAAGCCATGCTGACTGTACCCCACAGCTGCTGGAGGGTGCATGAGAGTGGATCCATAGAGCAAACATGACTATCAAGGTAGTCCCAGAGGTGCTCAATTAGGTTGAATTGTAGCGAATAAGGGGACCAGCATAGTAGTTGGAAGTCTTGGTCATTCTCTTTAAACCAAAGTTGAACATTTCTAGCCATGTGACATGTATTGTCTTGATGAAAGGTCTTATACAAAGACAATCAACATTTCTGAGTGTACATGATGTGTAAGGATGGATTCATATCTAAATCGGTTAACAGTGCCTTCAATATGGATAAGTGGCCTAGAAAAAGGCCCAAAGACATTCCACAGACACAGCCACCACCAGCTTCTGTTCTTCAAGCAATGGTTATTCTGATGTTTCCCATCTGACGTTCCAACTTCTGTACTTTTGATTAAGCAGAAAACATGACACTTCAGAGTAGGCTACCCGTTCCCAATCAGTGGAGGTCAAGTTCTTATACTGCGGTGAATATTGAAGCGTTTTCTGCCAATGCAACTTTCTTAGCAGAAGTGCAGTGACATCTGCCTGTTCCAGAGCCCCATACTCAGTAGGGTTCACTGAACTGTTGTCTTAGACATGAGTCCAGTAGCCCCTGGTTTATTTTGGTGGTGAACTGCTTTACTGTAGCCTATCTTTCTACCCTCCCGCACCTACATAACTGACATTTATCTCTCACATCAATGGCACGTGGTGCTCTGAAGTTTCCACCTCACTTATTTGCAATGGTGCCATATGTTCACTCATAATACACTTTCACCACAGCAACAAGTGAACAGTTCACAAACCTCTCAGTTTCAGAAATATTGCCACTCTTGACCCGAAAGCAAATAATCATCACTTTTTGCATCTCTGATAAATTGCCCCTTTTACCCATGACAGCAATGAAGGATATGTGTGCCGACAGCCTATCACAAACCTTTTAAATCCACCAAGCCAGCTCATGACATGTTTATTTCTTTATGACCTATGTGCTGCTGACATCGAAAGTAAAAAGTGGTCATAATAATGTAACTATGTATATTATACTGTGTAGAAGTAACAGAAACCTGTTCAGACTACAGGGGCGACATGTATGAATTCGAATGCATATTTTTACTTGGCGCCGACAACCCAGTTCTAAATAGATATAGAAGAGTGAAGAATACGACAGTATGAAGATTTTTGGGCATTACATAGAGCTTAATGCGCCAAACCCTCTCAAAGTTTTGGGGCATTACAAATCTATGCCCATACAAAGTTTGGGCATTAAGCTCTATGCAACGCGCCCAAACTTTGTATGGGTATAGAGTGTTAATGTGCCCCAACTTTGAGAGACGTATGTAGGAAGGCCTTCAAAAATGAATTATTGCCATTATTATATTCAGTGTATAATGCGCCTGAATGTATGTAGATTTTGTGCGATTAAAAATGGTGTTTAAAGTTCATTGCGCTGCCTGTGTGTTTGGCGCATAATGAAACTTTGGTGCATAAATAATGCGGCAAACATGTATTAAAGGCTATAGACAGGCTGGACATAAAAGAAAAGTCACTAGAATAGCATGTCAGTGAATGAAAACAATGGTAGTGGTCTTGCTTGGTGGACCACAGGTCCCAGCAATACCTGTGCTGTGCTGGCTCTTGTATGTAGAATAAAGGGTGAGAGCAGCAAAAGTAAATTTCAAATTTAATGTAGTCAAAATGTTAAAAAATCTGAACACCATCAGTGGGTTATTTAATGTAAAATTAGTTTTAAATTCTATGAATTTTAAATACATTTTATAGAAGATATTTTTTATATTTTTGGGATATTATATATTTTTTATATGATAAAATTTTTTATTAAATATAAATAATTAAAATTTTCTATTTGTTTTTATAATTATCATAAAATTTAAATTTTTTCATTATTGTACTGGTGTAAGTTGAGAAATAAGGGGGCATTTTGAAGTGTATTTTTGCTGCTCTCACCTTTTATTCTTTTAATACAGCAAGAGCCAAACACAAACACAGGTGTTCTGGGATCTGTGGTCCCAAACCCAAACCCAAGATCAGTTTCCATAGTGTTCTATTCACAGACATGCTATTCTAAAAGATTTTTTTTTTATTTCCAGCTATCTATAGCCTATACAAATGTTTGCCACATTACATAGAGCTTAACGCGCCAAACTTTGTATGGGCATAGAGTGTAATGCGCCGAACTTTGACAGAAGTTTGGCGCATTAAGCTCTATGTAAGACGCCAAAAATCTTCATACTGTCGTATTCTAAACTCTTCTCTATTTATTTAGAACTGGGTTGTCAGCGCCAAGTAAAAAGAAAATACGCATCCGAATTCATACATGTCGCCCCATTTCTATAATGTGATCAGAAGCAGGAGAGTTATATATGCCTGCAGGGTTAGGCTGCACAAAGAGCAAGTTTATAGCTTGTAACTATGACGCAGTATCTGCATTGACTGGATATATCAATTCGCACAGATGATGACATGAAAATTAATGTCTCATCAAAAATATTCAAAGTTGTTTTAGTTTGTATTTTGGAAACATTAGAGCAAAGAATAATTGAGAATCACATGTAAAAATTTAAAAAAAAAATTCTCAAAAAATTACCCTCTTGTCACCCTCCTGTAGGAAACTATTGGATCAGTTTTTCCTTAATTTCCCTTTAGCATTTTTTTAAATTTGGGGTGGTTCACAAAAGGCTTTTTGTCGTGTCAACTGGTTTGAGCTGTCTGCAACCCATTGGATTCCTAAAGGTTTATAATGGTGTCCAACGGGGTCCTAAAAATTTGTTGTTGCTTGCAGCAAGAAAAACCCGGATTCTGTGCTTTTTGCTGCCAAAAAGTAAGAAAATACATAGGGCTCACAAAGGTAAGGGGAAAAAAGAAAAAAACCAAAAGCAAATGTAAGGTACGTGAAATAATCATCTATTATCCTACAGAAGGTAAGTTAAAAAGTGGAAATATCTGTTCTTATACAAAATACTTTTAAGGGGTCCTGAGGCAATGTGCAGTAAAAGTTTTATGCAAGCTTACCCCTTTGATAAAAGAAAAAACCCCCATACCTTCTTTATTGCTTCCCCCTTTTTTTCTGATAACACTTTTATGATTGCTTGTTTACATGAAATGGTTCTCTTCTTATCATCTTATTTTCAACCTTCTTCTATAGATACTGCATGACCTCAAGAACGTTATCTGTTAAAGAAAAGCCAAGACAGTAACATAAGATACATATTACCTGGCGTGTCAATGAGACTGTTCAATAGAAAGTAACATTTTGGGCCACATGTATGAACCTGTTTAGGTCTAAAACTCACCCTATAGGTTACTATGGGCAAAAGAGTGAGTTTTAGACTTAATCAGTTTTCATACATGTGGGCCTTTGTATTCATGACCAAAAAAAGCCAATATTTTATTTATACTGTAGGTACAATAGTGAGTGCTGAGCTCCAATTTTCTTCCTAGCAAAATGGTTTTCTAAGAACTGGCATGTAGTACAAGTGGTATTTGTTGGCTTAAAGAGTTTTCCTTCAACTGGTAGGGTTTACAAACAGCATGCCAGAATCTTAAACTGTGTACTGTACCTCTGTCCAACACAATGTGGTCAGGAAGACTTAGTAACTGAAACATATTAAGGTAAGATAATTTTATAGTACTGGGTAGACCTGTGAATAGTACGAAAAGTGCCACCTTTGGTAATCTGTCCACCTTCACCCAAATGAAAGGATTCAGGAAAATCTATGAAAAACTCACTAAAATATTGCTCCAAGGATGATTAGGCACTATGGGCGACATGTATGATTTTTGACACCCAAGCACCTTTTTTTGTGCGCATTTGTAGCATAGAATGCACCTGAATCTTTGAACCTGTTCTACTATATGTCATAGATTTAGCGTAGATTTAGCTACAAAGCGACAATTCTGGCTCAGGTAAATCACTTTTAAAGTAGTCTAGCTGTTTCAGCAGTAATGCGCCTAGATTTGCCAATAAATAGTCATAAATGTGTAGCTTCGTACGGTTGTAGTGCGACACGTCTCCAGCATGCCCGCGGCACTTTGTAATGCACCTAATATTCGAGTGCACCTCATTAAATATATAGCAAACAGGGCTGTGACAGTTTTTAGGCTGAAAAGATGCCACACTTCTGGTGTGGCTCCATACATACATGTAGCCCTATAAGCGACATCTATGAATTCACATGCAGCATTTTTTTTACTTGGTGGCGACGCACATTAGTTCTAAATAAATATAGAGGAGTGTATAATACGATAGTATGAATGAAAGTGTTATGTGGCAAACACTTTGGCACATAGAGTGTATTGCACCAAACTTTGTATGGTGCTTATAGTATAATGCGGCAAACTTTGTATGGCAGTTTCGCATCAAACTTTGGCGCATTCTAGGTGCATTAAAATGTGTCCTGCCATCTATAGAACAGTGTGCAAACAGTTTTTTTTACACAATATACGGCAAAAAAATACAGCATGCGAATTCATAGATGTTGTCCTAAGAGTGGTGGGAGACGGCTACTGGGTATTATTTTGTGCGCAGATAGTACAGAATTTAGTCAACGCAGGATTTCATGTTATGAATAGCAGGAATTCTTCTGGATTTTCATATTCTCCTGCGTACCAAATCAGATGAGGCTGTGGTTATGCAATTGCCACAAACCACTCTCAGGGCTATCAACTGACCATGATGCAAATGTGAGCTACGTTATTGGGAATGGTTAATTGATAGCCCTCCATAAAACTAAGTTTCACTTGGTAGCTGGTGCAGAGTATACTGTTGCTGAGAGCTTGTATTTGTGAGATGCTTGCATTCTGTTTCTGGCATTAAGTCCTGTTGTGGGTAGTTTTCTGTATCCAGTTAGTTAGAGTTTGTCTTTAGTTCTTCATTGCTTCTGTTCTGTCCCATGTCAATTTTTCAGTTTGTTCTAATCCTGAGTGCTCTGTAGTAGTTCTGTGCGGTTTTGGTTAGGGTCAGCATAGCTGAGGGTTTTTTGGAGGGATGTTGTCAGGGATGGAATGGAGCCACAGGGGTCAAGTGTTTGGGCTAGAGTTAGGGTTAGAAAAAGTTAGTTAGTAAAAGCTAGTTTTCAGGGTCAGATTTTATTTTGTGTCTTTCTTCTGAATTGAAGTCATTTATTATCTCCATCCGAGCACTTGTCATCAGCTTTCTTGCTGTCTGTCATCTAAGGCCGTGTCTACATGGCAGAGTGATTCATATTAGGATCTGACCAATATTTTACAGTCGGTTTTCGTTTCTTGGTAGAACTTATGTTTTATTTTTTGAGAACGCTATATGAAATGAAATCTGAGCTCTGATTGGTTGCTATAAGCAATATAGAGAGTCTTACTGCTAGACAGTTTTCATACATAGGGTACAGTGTTTACATAAACAAAATGTGACTTGATATCCTCCAAAAAAATGATAATGTTGTGTAGGTACACGACTGCACAGGTGTTAATGAGGTCTCAGAAAATGTTATTTACAAATGTTTGAAGGATAGCAGGAGCACAACACAGTCCAAAAGGCATAAGATAGTGGCCATTCCCAAAATTAAATGCTATCTTCCACTTTTATAGCCTTTTTTGTGTTGCCTTATTTTGGAAAAGTTTTCTTTTATGTACTGACCCATGGCATTCATCTTAATCAAGGACAAAAGATACACCTTACCCAAAGAGGGGAAACCCAAGATCTTGGGTCAATGACGCAGTTGTGTGAATGATCTAGTAGAAGTTCCTCCACCTACTATTTACAGAGCACTTCAGCATGGTTTTGTATTATTTCAGAAGAACAAGCAAGTTCTCAGACTGAGATGCAGAGGATCCAGGAACGAAAAGCTTCATGGAGCATAGACATTAAGAAAAGCATGCAGGATCCCAACATAGCATATCCACAACCCACCAGTTAGTGTTATGTGGATAAAACCATGACAGATCTAGGAGCAGAGGGCTTTCACACCTTCGGACAACTTAAAAAGATCACAAATGGTTACAAAAAAATCGCTATTAAAACCTTAGCAGCCGCAGAAGAAATGTAGAGCATTTGTAGCATAATGTGGCATTATTTGATTGTGGCAAAGTCAATAAAATTTCCAGCAGACCCAGAATCAATGAAGATGGCAAACATGAAGTTATTGATTTCATAGCTGAAAAGGTAATATGAATCTCAGTCTTGGGAAGGTGGAAGTCTTGCTTTGGGAAGACTCTCTTACTAAGGCTAAGCAGAGAATTTCCATAGAGTAATTGCAAACAAAATGATTTTTACCAGCACAATAAGAAACTGAAGAAACTGAGAAAGCCTCACACTAAAAAAGCTTTAGACCTCACAAGGGGAGACCATATCAGCAATATGACAAGAAGAGATTTTCCCCTAAGAGATAGTTTTCGCTTTCCGTTATACTTAACTGACATGAGGTGATACATTTTTTCAGTGGGAAAATTTCTGTTTCCATTTCTGTTAATTATCTAATAGCTTTAGATATAAGATATGACGATGATCCGGTGCCTTGGAATCAATATCAACTCATAATGACTCTTGATATTGTTTTTTGAATTGAATCTATAGTTTATTTTTTAATTGGTAACTACAGACCATTTTGCCTACTAATGTTTTTCTTTTTTTTCATGTTTTGGATTTACTCCTTTTAATTTTAGTTTCCCTATTAGTAGTTGGTGATCTGTTCCACAATCGGCTCCTGGTTTTGTCTTTGTTGATATTATTGAATTCTTTCATTGTTGTCCCTTCACAATAACTTTTAATACTGTTAAAAAGAAGTATTGGAAATAATAGCCCTTTTGTCTTGTAGAATACTAGTAAACAGTCCCCCCTTCCAACATGTTTACTGTCCACCAATACATGTTTTCCTAGCACCTTACCTTCTTCCCTGTTGCCTACTTTTGTATTCCAGTTGCCCATGACTGTTAGCATACTTTAAGTTTAAATTTCTCTGTCATTTCGCCTTTTAATTGTTTTTCATGGCACCAATTACGTTCGATCCTCTTCTGCACGTTTAATGCATAAGTTTGAATAATGGCTGTATTAATGGACTTTCTTTGTACAGGAATGGAAATTAGAAAGCCACTGATAGCATTGCATACCATTACAGTTCTTGAAAACTTTTATTTTGATTATAAACAAAACTCCAATTCCAGCATAGTAAAAAACATATCAACGCTCCTTCAACCACCGGATTTCCTTAAAGGCCATATGTTTGAATAACTGCCCTACAGTATTAACTATGATGCCCATTGCAACTGATCAGAGCTCATATTTTATTTTTCCAGAGCAGTATATATAATAAAAACTGAGCTCTGATTGGTTGCTATGGGCAACAAAGACAATCCCCTACTGCTAAAACCAGTTTGTCATACATAAGTCCCCAATAGTTCCCCCCCCAAATCCCATCCATTTCTGTACTATTTATCGAAAGATGTTTCTGGAGTTTAGAGAAGTAACAAAAGAACGAGCAACCAAACTATAAGAGGAATGGAGGTTCTTAGTTATGAGAAAGGTTCGAAAAATTAAACTTTAATTGTCCTTGGTGAACATTGGAACATAATTAATTACATGAGTATATTAAATGCCTCTACAAGAAATATGTAAACACTGATAAAACCCTTATAAGACAAGGGAGAACTCCCATCGTCTGAGAAATGTTGGCACCACTACACACACCGCACCACCAAGTCCCAGTCGCCCCGCAACCTGGCCCCCACACCCAGAACATTGTTTTTTTCTCCCACGAATGTTCCCAGGTGTGCTTGACGCTGTGAGAAAGTCAAAGCTAACCTGTCCAGACTTTCTCCACCTACAAAAGTCATGCACCGAACCTACCACTCTGCCCTTCACTGCGCCAAAAACAAAAATATTTTTCACCTCCTCCATCCTCAACCTACACAACAACCCAAAACCCGTCTTTGTAGACACGCTTCCAAACTCCCTCCTACGCTACTAAATCTCAGCTCCGGTCACTGAACCTCTGGTTCTGACAGACCTGCCAACTCACTTGAAAAACAAATAGAAAATATCCCGCAAAACATCACATCACATCCCCCCATAAAAACCCAACCTGTCCCCTCCCCCACGCTCTTAATATACTCTCAGCCCCTTGACCCCCATGACCAGAAGAAGTCCAGCCTTTCTCCTTTCTGCGCTGCCCCCAAACCAAATCTCGGACATGACCCATTCCCATCCCCACCTCGTCAGTCTAATTTCTCCACTTCCTTCGTCTCACCTTACTGCTATCTGTAACCTGTACCGGAATTGGTAGTGGATCGTGGACCCCCGAGGGTTGGTAGTTAAGCCCCCCGGGGAAGGGAATTTAAAGGGCCCCCCGGTTTTCACCAGAGCCCGCCCAAAGGGGGATGGACTTGTGGGGCCCGTGGGGCCCAGGTCGTTACCCCGTCGTGACTTGCTTGGGGGGGTGGGGCCGGGTGAAGCGGGGTTACGGGAAGCGTGGGCCCCCGGGAATTTTGTCGGGGGCAGGCAAAAGGGGACAGGGCAGGCGGCTATGGTTCGTGGTCGTGGACAGGCGATAAGGTCAGGGAGGCGGAAGGTTCGGAGTCGAGAAACTTTGCAAGGTCGGTAAAAGGCAAGGAAAAAAGATATAGGAACGCTTTCAAAAAGGCACGGGGAAACAAAGACCCCAGGGGGGAAGTGAGGGGAACCAAAACTTTAAATAGGGGACGGGGGGGAAAATTTGCCAATTCCCGGCGCACTGTCCCTTTAAATATAAATGAACAAAGCGGGCGGGGTAGGGGGGGGCGAAATGGCATTCCGGCCGGCGGGGGAAGGGAAACCAAAAGGGAGCGCGGTCTGTGGGGGACGGGGGGGTGCAGGCAGGGGGCGCAGGGGGGCCCCGCGGGGGCCCACCCGCCCCCAACCGGCGCAACCCGTTACAGTACCCCCCCCCCTTAGACCCCCCCCCTTTTTAGGATGCAAAAAACCGGGAGGAGGGGAGGTCCGATTCGGATGTTGCATTTTTGGGCCCCCGGGACCTCCCCTGGGGGCCCCAAAACCCCTTTCCCAAATTTCTACGAGGAAAAAGGTTCCCTCTGCCCGTCTTCATCTCCAAAGATGCCCTTTAAAATCAAAGATTTTTCCCCGGACTTGGTACGGGGGAAGGTGTTAAAATTCCCTGAGAGAAAAAGGTTCGGCCAGCGGTTTAAAGGAGGGGGGACGGGAATGGGGTTTTGGGGATCCGGAGAGTTTGGAGGCAGGGGAGCTTGTACGTCCCCCGGGTTTTCAATCCCGAAGAACCCTTGAAGGGTCCGGGAAGCGGGGCCCAATTTGGGGATAGGAACCTTAAGGCCCCACGTCCCTCGAGGAGGGGCCAAAACTTTGTCCCGGGGAAAGGAATGTTGGGGCAGGTTTTTCCTCTTACCCGCCTGATTTCTTCATACGGGCAGAGGCCCAAAGTAGGGTACGTCGCGCTCCTGAAAGATGGCCTTGTTTTTTCCCAAAACTTGGTCGTTGCGGGGGGCACATCCAAATTAGTGGGGGGGGAAAGGGGGGGGGGGGCGGATGGCGGGCCTTTGATTTCCAAAGAATGGGGACCCCCCGGGTCCCTCCAAAGACGCGATGGTTGTACGAAAATTTTCCCCCCAAAGGGAAAGAAAGCTGGCCCCAAAGTTGTCCTGACCCCAAAGATACAAAGTGAGGCGGGAAATTCCCCCGGGGAATTTGGTTCACCCGTTTCCACCTGCCCATTGGATTGGGGGGTGATATGATGAGGGAAAAAGTCCAGTTTGACTTGCAGCGGGAGCATTTTGCACAAAAAAAATGGGGGAAACCCAAATTGGAAACCGCGGTCGGAAAACAATGGTGGGGGAACCCTTGGGTCAGAAAAAAATGTGGGAAAGGAAAGGGGGGGGGCAAAATTGTGGAGCAGACGGCAGGAGGGAGAGGAAACGAATTGGGAAAACCCTTGAAAACCGGTCGAAAACCACCCAGATGCCCGGAAATTCCAGAGGGGGGCCCGGGGAAGGGTTTTTAAAAGGTTGGGAAAAGGGGGGGGGGAAATCCTGGCAATTTGGGGCGTGGGGAATTTTGGCACGGGAAAGGGGTTTTTCGGAGATTTTGGCCGGCCAGGGGGCCGGGGAACCCTTTTTCCGGGAGCACTTGGTTTTCCAGGAGAGGTAAAGGCCCTTTAAAAACATCCCCTTTGCCAGGGGTGGGGCCCAACAGTTTGGGGCCGGGATTGGGTAGGGATTGTCCCCGGGGGAAGGGGACCAAAAAGGAGGGGGGGGGCAGGGGGGGGGGGGGTTAAATTCCTTTTGGGGGCGCGGGGGGGAGGGGGGGGGGGGGGGGGGGGGCGGGGGGGGGGGGGGGGGGGGTCCCTTGGGGGGGGGGGGGTTGGGGGGGGGGGGGGGGGGGGAAGTTTTGGGGGTTGGGGGTTTTTTTTCCGGGTTTTTTTCTTTTTTTTTTTTCCCTTTTTTCTTTTTTTTTTTTTTTTTCTTTTTTTTTTTTTTCGGGAGGAAATGATGTGTTGTGACAGGGGTTTCTTCCCCGCCCACGTCCGGAAAAGGGAGAGGGCATCAGCCTTGCGTGTTTCTCAGCAGGTCGGAAATGTATGCAAAAGTCGAAACTGTAAAAAAGAGGGGCCATCGGGTTGGGGGGATTAAAACGCTGGGCTGTCTGAAGATAAAGAAAATTTTTAAAGGTGGAAAATATGTCGATAGGTGACGACCCCCCTCCACCCAAGGGTCGCCACTCCTCGGGGTAATTTGAGGGCCCAAAGAGTTCCCGGCCCCCAATGGCAAGTTCCGTTTCCCCCCGGAAAAAAGGTTTTAGAGAAAAACCCCAATGTGAGAATTTTGGGCCCTTGGGCCCTTTCTGTGCGAGGCCGCCCCTCCCCCCACAAAAAGAAGCATCCACCCCCAAGGGAAAAAAAGGCTTCCGGGATAGGCCGGCCCAAAAAACGGGTTTTGCGTGGAGTGGGCAGTTTTCGGGCCCAACAAACGCCTTCCGCCTCTTGCCCCAGCATTCGGGTTGGGCGTTCTTCCTAGTGGGGGGGGGCCCACGTTAGGGGGCCCCCAAAAGTGGAGAAGGGGGGAAAAAAAATTTGGCGGTAATAATTCGCAAACCCAAGGGAAGCCCCTGGAGGGCCCCGGGAAGGGCCCAAAGGGGGGGGCAAAGGAATTTGCAGCCCCCAAGAGAGTTTAGGGGGGTCCATCTTCAGGCCCTTGGCGAGACGTTATACCCGAGGAAGGGTAGGTGGTCTGTTGGAATGAACTTTTCCCCAAAGCTTGGCTTTCGGGTCGATTGCTGCGCAAAAAGTCCAGTACCTGGGCACTTGGGTTCGGTGGGGTCTGAAGATGGGGGGAAAAAATTTTTGGTTTGCATCCAAGTACCTATAACGCGGTTTTAAAGGGAGATCCCGGAAAAAATTCGTTAACTAAATTCTTAAAAACCACTGCTGGAGCGTTGGGGGGGGGGGGGGGGGGGGGGGGGGGGGGGGGCCCCCCCCCCCCCCCCCCCCCCCCCCCCCCCCCCCCCACCCACCCCCCCCCCCCCCCCCCCCCCCCCCCCCCCCCCCCCCCCCAACCCAAGGGAACCCTTTTTGAATGTTTTCGGGGATTAAAACCCCCCCCCCCTCCCCCCCCCCCCCCAATTCTTTTTAAAAATTTTTGGGCCCCCCCCAACAACCCCCCCCCAAAACCCCTTTTCCCCCCCCCCCCCCCACGGGGGTGGGGGGCGTTTTTTACCCCCCTGAAAACCCCGGTGTTTTATACACGGACGGAGGGGAAACCCTCCCTTTTTCTGTCGAAAAAAAAACCCGGCTCCGGCCGGGGGGGAGGACTTACGGAGAAACCCTTTCTGCAATTTCCTGTTGTAGGGTGACATGGCCTGAGTTCCCGGGACGGGGGGGTAGACCCTTCCCCCCGGGGGATGGTTTCCCGGAAGAAGGGCAATGGGGAGTCGTAAGGCCGTGTGGGGGCAGGGGTATCGGCCTCCCTTTTCCCGGGGAATTTCGTCCCCCAAAATCCCGGTTTCTCAGCCCTTTGACCTGGCAGATGCTCGGCAAAAGGGGGGGCGGAGAAGGGGGTAGGCAAAGGGCGTGGTAAACCCCAAGCAGAGGGTTTTTGGCATTTGGTCCCCCCAAAGCAGGACCCCTCTGTTTCCAAACCCGTTAAAGGGGGGTTTAGTTGCGCCAGGGGGCCCAAAAAAGGGGTCGCCGAGGAAGCACGGGAAGGAAACGTGGAAACCCGATCTTCCCTTTTTTTGAGCCCCCACCCCGGGGAGTCACTGGCCCCTTATATATGGTTTGGGGTCAGGGAGGAGCTCCCCATAACCCCAAAAACAGCCCAAAAGGGTTTTTCCGGCGGACCCACAGGCACGCGGTCGGGTTAAACCCAAAAAGGCATGGATAAAAGTTCCCGGCCCGACCCCCAGTCCAGGAAGGGGAGAACTTCGGAAAAGAAAAAAACCGCGTCAGTCTTCCCCCCCACTGGCATTTTTCAAAAGTGGAGCGGAAGAAACTGCACCTAGAGCCCCTCTCCCACGGCCCCTAGGGAGAGCTTTCCCGGCGGGGGAGGAAAGAAAACAGCCTTCTTTTTGGGAAACTCCTCCCCCCTTTCAGTTTAACCTGATATCGATGCGAGTGGCAAGGGGAATTTTAAATTTGTTCAGGGGGGGACGGGGGCTCTTGCTGCCAAAAGGGCCTTTTTCCCCCGGGGGGAATGACCCTTTTTTTTTTTTGAAGGTGGCGCAGAGGGCGGGGATCGTTCCCCCGCGAGTCCCAAGCCAGGTACGGGAAATTTAACCGATAGTCACCCCCGAGGACTCGCCCTACGAAGGTCCAAGAGGGCGGGGCTCAGCAGAGGAAGCAAAGCGCCGGCTCCTCAAAAAAGGTGCGGAATTTCCCGGGGAAGATTTGTAGGCCCCCAGTCACGGGGGCGTTCCTGTACCCGAGGGGGGGGGCCCCCAAACCCAGGGCCTTCCCCGGGAAAATAGGCTAAACCCAAAAAACAACCCTTTGACCTCTCCCGGGGGAAAATGATCCCCCAAACAACTCCTCGTGCATTTGAGCACTCGTAAAAGAAACCCCGGCGAGGTTTGGGGTCCCCGGAAGCTGGAGGGTAGAGAGAGCCCAAAACTTGGGTCCCCCGGTGGCCCAAAGGGAAAAAGGGAGTTTTAGATGGAGCCCCAGACGGAGCGGAGGGGTGCTGCGGGGATGCGAGGGGGCTGGAAAATTTTTTGGGGGAGGCTGGCCCCAAAAAAGCTGTCCTTGTTGTGCGATTTGTTGCGTTTTCTGGGCAAAAACCGTTGTAATATCCTTTATGCTGGCAGGGGCCCCCTTGGGGGATCCCTGGCTGGATCTTACTGTAACGGACTTGGTAGTGGGGTCCCTGTTCCACCGCAGGCGATGGTAGTTAAGCCACCAGGGAAAGGAAATTAAAATAGCCCCCCGGGTTTTTTCCCGAGCCCGCCGCAAAGCGGGTGGACTTGCTTTCGGCTTGGGGCCCCCAGGTCGTTTCCCCCGGGCATGACTTGCTTGCGGTGTGCTGTAAGGAATTGGTAGTGGTTTCCCCTTTTTGGAAACCCCCCAGGCGATGGTAGTTAAGCCAGCCAGGGGGAAAGGAAACTAAGTTGCCCCCCGGTTTTTAACCGAGCCCGGCAAAGCGGGGAAGGACTTTCTGCGGGGTGGGGTAAACCCGGTCGTTTCCCCCCCAAGGGAATTGTTGCCGGGGGGCGGCCCAGGTTCAGCGAGGTACAAAGGTTTGTCCGGGAAACGTGTCGTGGGCAAAGGGAGAAGGTCAGGGCAGGCGGTTTTGGTCGTGGTCGTGGAAGGGGGTTTAAAGGGCCGGGCAGGGGCAGAGGTTCGGAGTCGAGAAAAGTTGCAAGGTTGGGACAAAGGCAAGGCAAATAGACTTTCAGGAAAGCTTTCCAAAGGCACGGGGCAACAAAGATCCAGCGGGGGAAATGACCCGGAAACCAAAAATTAAAAAAGAGACGGCCCCGGCCCAAATTTGCCCAAATTTCCCGGGGCAATGTCCCCTTTTAAAACTAATTTAACGAGCGCGCCGCGCTAGGGGGGCGCATGCGCATTCGGCCGGGAGGGGACGCGGACCGGGAAGGGAGCGCGGTTTAGGTGAGGAGAGGGACGGATGCAGGGGGACAGGCGGAAAAGTGGGGGCCCGCGGGGCCGGGGCACCCGGGGGGCGCCCCGCCGGAAACCCCCCGGCCCCCCCCCCCCGAAAAAAAGGGAAACCCGGGTGAAGAAACCCGGGGGGTTTAAAAAGGGGGGGGACCGGACCCCACCGGCGGGGACCACCCCTTAACCCCCCCTTTAAAACCTCTCTCTCTCCACTGGGATTTTTCCATTTCCCTTTAAACACGCCTTTATAAACCCCCTTACTAAAAAAGCCCACTCTGGCCCCTTTTTGCGCTGATAACTCCGACCTGTTTTTAACTGGGCCCCTTATTCCAAACTCCGGAATGCTTGGTCTATCCCCGGCCCAAAACCGCCCATCTCTCCCCTAAATCTCTTTGGAAACCCCCTGCAATCAGGTTTCCGACCCCCCACTCCACGGAAAAATCCCTTTGTTAAAATCTCAAATGATCCTAAAAAAGCAAAAAATCAAGGGGAACTACTCATTGCTGCTTTCTTGGATCTTCTTTCAGCATATGGCACTGTTGATCAACCCCAAATTTCCTCGCATTTCTCAGCACCATTGGCCCCCAGGACACCGCTCTCCCTTTGGTTTTTCATCCTACCTCTCTGACCCCTCCTTCCCGGTTTTCAATTTTTTTTGGTTCAACTCATCTCCTCTTATCTTGCTGTCGGGTTCCTCAGGGTTTCCGTTCTTGGTCCTTCCCCTTTTCATTGTTTCACAGCCCCATTTGGGAAAAACCCTCAGTTTTATTTGGCTTCCCCGTACCATCTCTATGCGGATGCACCCAATTTACCCTCCCCCCCGTGACATCACTCCCGCCTTGCTACAAAACACCCGTGACTGTCTGGCCGCTGTCTCTGACATCATGTCCTCTCTCCATCTGAAAATAAACCTCACTAAGACTGAATTTCTTGTCTTTCCGCCATCTACTAACCAACCCCCCCTGCTATTTCTGTTTCTGTATGTGGTACCACCATTTCTCCTAGGCAGCAGGCCCACTGTCTTGGAGTTATATTGGATTCTGATCTGACCTTCACCCCATATATCCAATCCCTTGCCCGCTCCTGTCACCTGCACCTCAAGAATATCTCCAAAATCCGTCCATTTCTCACTGTGGAAACAACTCAAACTCTCATTACTGCTCTTATTCTTTCTCGTCTTGACTACTGCAACTCCTTGCTAATCGGTCTCCCTCTGTGCAAACTCTCCCCTCTCCAATCTGTCCAGAATGCAGCAGCCAGGCTCATCTTTCTCTCCAGCCGCTACACTGATGCCTCTACCCTGTGTTAGTCACTGCACTGGTTGCCCATCCAGTAGAGGATACAGTATAAACTCAGCACTCTAACCCATAAAGCTCTCCACAGCGCTGCTCCCCCCAACCACACCTCCCTCGTCTCTGTCTACCACCCTACCCATGCTCTCTGCTCTGCTGATGATATCAGATTACATTCCTCAATCATCCGAACCTCCCATGCCCGCCTACAAGATTTCACATGTGCAGCGCCAATTCTCTGGAATATGTTACCGCGGGCGATCAGGCACATCCACAACTCTCACAGTTTTAAGAGGGCCCTGAAAATACATCTTCTCGGTCTGGCCCATCAAGATCCCTAACTGCTATTACACACATTTGTCACTCCCTACACTAGGGCACTCACATGCACTTATCTGTATATAGATGTACAGTCTGGGTGGCAGGTTCATACATTTTTCATGTAAACCACCTCCTATTTATGAAACATGGCCGGACCATTGTAAACTTGGCACTTCCTACCGTATGTTTCACCCATACACCCTAATAGATTGTAAGCTCTCACGAGCAGGGCCCTCACACCTTGTGTCTCATTTGTAAGTACTTTTAATGTGTAATAACTGTATGTTTACCCTTGAATTTGTAAAGTGCTGCGGAATATGTTGGCGCTATATAAATAAAGATTATTATTATTATTATTATTATTCAATATCCAGAGGAGAAAAGCCTTTTTTATCAGAAGAACCGAGTTGATAATGGATTGGAGAGAAGCAAGAGTTCTAGATGGGAGGCCACAGAAAAGAGTGTTGCAGTAGTCTATGTTAGAGATGACAAGGGCATGGACTAGTAATTTGGTACAGTCAAACTCAAGAAAGGAAACGGATTCTGGAAATACTTTTCAGGTGGAGGCGGCAGGAAGTGGTCAGGACTTGGATGTGTGGTTTGAAGGCCTGGCAGAGTCAAGGGTTACCCCAAGGCAACGGACTTGTGAGACTGGGGAGAGCGTGGAGCAGTTGATTTTGATAGAGTGGTCAGATGAAGAGGGGGAGAGGGATAAGAGAAAGGTAATGAGCTACATTTTCTCCATGTTGATTTTCAGAAAGTGGGAGGAGAAAAAGGCAGGTATAGATGATAGACAATCTGGGATCCTAGAAAGCAGAGTTGTCAGCTGGGTCAGAGATGTAGATTTAAGTGTTGTCAGCATACAAGTGGTGCTGGAAGCCAGGTGCTGCTATGAGTTCATCGAGGCCAAGAGTATAGGGAGAGAAGAGTAGTGGGCCCAAGACTGACCTTTGGGGGACTCCAATAGAATAGGTCGAGGAAAAGAGGTGGAGAGTGAGTGAGAGACTGTGAACGTCTGATCAAAGAGGTTAGAGGAGATTCTTGAAAGAGCCAAGTTTGTGTTGCCAAGGAAAGAGAAAATTTGTAAGAGCAGGGAGTGATCAACAGTAACGAAGAGGACAGATCTAGAAGGAGGAGCACAGAATAATGGTGTAGAGCTTTTTCTGAAAACAAGTCATCGGAAACCAGATTGCATTGAATCAAGAGTGAGTAATAAGAAAGATGGGAGGACAGTTCAAGACAGACATGCTGTACATGGAGTTTTGAAGCAAATGGGAGAAGAGAGATAGGGCTATAGTTAGATAAAGAGGATGGGTCGAGAGATGACTTCTTGAGGATTGGTATGACTGTTGCATATTTGAAGGAGGAGGGAAAGATGGCAGAGGTTCGCAATAGGTTGAGAATATGGGTTTGTTTTGGGGTAACCACAGTATTCAGTTTGAGGATGAGGTGGAATGGTATTGGTTCGAGAGGACAGGTAGGGAGGTGGGATTTGGAGAAAAGAGTGGAAAGTGTGTTGAGATTGATGGTGGCAAAGCGGGTCATAGGAGAAGAGAATACCTAGTCTGATGGCAATTTTGGGATCAGGAATAAAATATTTGTTTAGGAAAAATTAGTTCATGCCTTGTGGGTTCCAAAGTTATCATCAATAGAGGAAACAAAGCTTAAAAATTACCTGTAGCCTTCATCCACATATTTCCAAACCCTTGATAGACATATGTCTTTTATCAACCGTGCTATGTAGCCATGTAACAATTCAGATCGCTGATGTCCAGTAGGTCTAGATGCATGCATTCTAATTCAGTCTCTTCTACATTCAGTAGATTCATTTCCTTGGTTCATACTTATTACATTCCAGGTCCCTAAATAAAAAATGTCTTTGCAGCTTATAACCCTCACCTCATGTACAGCAGTCAGGTCTCCCGAATGCTTTTTTTTCCAGCCGTGCCATAAATGCTAACATAACTTGTACAAGTCTTCAGTTCTTCCTCAGCATTGAGTGCCTTCTGACCTGAGGGGCTCATCTTCTAGCTCTATTTCACCATTCAATTTGCAACTATCCATTGAGTTTTCTTGATAGAGTAAGAGAGTAGATTGCCAGGCTTTTCTTCCACGCAGTTAAACATTAGTGTTTAACTTCCGCAATCAAACATGGGTGGTTTGTCAAGGTCTGGCACCTCAGCTGGAATCTAACCACCACAGGAGACCCTACCGGTAGTTAAACTACCAGTGGAATACCTCTCCGCCTTTGTGATGCATGTAAACCCTCGCAGCGCAAAAAGCTGAAAACCAACCGAGGGAGATACCAGATAAAGATAATCTAATAGTTTTCAGTGTTCATTCATCTATTTCTGTATTTTAGATGAGTTTGAGCATTAAAATAATGTAGAGTATGATAGGTATAGTAATAACATGTATAATGAATAAAATTTAAGTTTCCAATAAACTATGGAATTGCATAAGAATGAGGTTTCATTATCCACATTCATCGTTAATACCATTTTTACAGAAAATCTCAAAGTTCAGTTCTCTATCCAAACATAAAATTAATTTGACAATACTGGAATTGCCCTCTCACCTCAAGGAATTATGGAGTCAGGTAGAAATTACCACTTTCCATATACCCACAAATTATGTTAGCAGAAAAATCCTGCTGGACCTAAGACTTTCTCATGACCTTAATTATTCCCACATAATTAATAGTATCACTGAATCTGTCTTTGTAAGAGGAAAGTCTCTACTTGGATTAGAGGAATAAATCAATTTTTCTACATTATTTTTTGTGTTAAAAACAAATTTATACATCATGAAAGGGAAGGCGTTAAACATGAATTAACTGTATTTTTTAGTTTATAAGCTTCAGTTTGTTTGAGGGCAGATGTTTGTTTACAGCCATCATAAAAGAGTATTCCCATCTCAGACATTTATGAAAAATGAATAGGATATGTTTTAAATCTCTGATCAGTGTGATCAGATGTGGAAACAGGTTTCTTCAGTGGAGAATGGAGTGCTGGTTGCCTATTTGTGGCTCTATCCATTGTCCTGTATGAGAGTTCCTAGTGAGTGTGCTTGGAACTCCCATTGAAATATGCTCTGTGCATAGGACCACCTCTGGGCTCATGTATAGTATATCTTATTGATATGGTATAAATGTCTGTGATGGGACTATCCCTTTAAGATCCTGCCACAACATTCCAGTGAGTTGAGGGCTAGGCTTTGACTCTTGGCCATTCCAATACCTTTATTACGTTCTTAGATGGCCTCAGTTTTGTCAGTAATAATCTGGTATAAATTGGATGCATCATTTTAAAGACTGGAAGTTTCCTCCTGGTGAACCCATACAACTCCTTCATGGCTATTGTAATAGGAAAAGCTCTAGGGACCTTTAACCAGGTTTCCAAAGAACCTTAAGGGTCCAAGGAAACTTGATTGACACTGTTGTATATACTGTAGCATGTAGATGTGGCTACTGGCTAGTAGTAAGTGTATTTGCATGCTGTTATGCCTAAGTATATAGGAGTTACCCTTGAAACATAATCCATTCTACTCTGTCACAGTGCAAAACAGCTAGTTATAGTAAACATTACAAAACTAAATGATGTCATATGCAACCTTTTTGCTATTAAGGTGTACTTGGATGGGTTTAACTGCCTGGACAAGATGCCAATTATAATGTATGTTTTATATATTGTGGTAGAGCAACCGCAGGTAGCGGTTTCTGCCACTAGAGGATGTGCAGCCAGAGATCTGCAAGCAACACACCACCAAGGGTTTCTGGCCTTGGTGGGGTAGGAGTCATCCATGAAAGTTGTCATCCACAGTAAGTGGTTGACAGCGCTGTATAGTTAGTGTGGCTTTTCAGCCTTTCCTGGGTCGGCTCTTATTGGGAGTAGTTGGGTGGGTGTCTACTCCCCGTGTTCCAGGCCAGGTTTTTGGAAGGTCCCTGGAGGCCTATAAAAGCCTGGGACTACAGGTGTTCAGGGGGTGTGGTCTGTTAGCTGGCAGTGGGGCAGCTGAGGAGCTGACGAGAGCTCGGGTCCCCCGGCGGCTGGGAGGAAGCCAATAAGATTCATAAAGATACTGTTATTGTGTGGGGCTGGACAGTAAGTACAGACCATGGACAGAGAGGGTCTCTATGTGAGTTAGTGGCTAGGCAGCCGAGGATTAGTTTTGATTTGCTTTCTGTAGTTCGTATCCTTGCGAATAAAACTGGCTGAGGCCAGTTAAAAGAATTCTGGTGTCAGTGTCCTACCTGGAAATGCCAATTATCGTTCTACCAAGGCCGACTTATGGCGTCCAGATGAGAGTGAGTCATCACAATACATATATATATATATATTTTATTATATATATTATATAATAGAAAAAATCTAATTGACAGGTCACTTTCTCGCTCAAAAGAGCGACGTTTCAGCTCCCTCACAGAGCCTTTGTTAAGCTCTGTGAGGAGCTGAAACGTCGCTCTTTTGAGCATGGAGGAATAACACTACCTTATTGCTTAAATCTATCTTGGAGTGCCGTGGATTTTTTCTATTTTGTATTTTGAAACTTCTTGTATCAGAAGCTTTTGCCGCTGGCACCCTTCCTCTATTTTTCTACGTGGTCTTTTGGAGTGCTGCTATTTTTGCATTATATATATATATATATATATATATATATATATATATATATTAGTGTAACACATTTTTATCTGAAGAAGCGCCTGATGGTGCGAAACGCGTTATAAGTGTGTGTTTTATATATGGAAAGGGTAACTCTCTTTTCATTTTTAATGGAATAAAAAACCTTTATTTAAAACCATATCCTCGCTAATCACGAGGGGTTTTTTTTCCTTCTGGAATTGAGCGCCGGGTCCATATTTTTCGTCCTCATCCTTGCTATATATATACACACACACTAAATGAACCTTTAACCGGGAAGATCAGATATCTCTTTATTACAAAACACTGGGGCTGTAAATCTTATGATAATCTACTTCCTCCTCACAAAGGTCACTTATTTGTGCTAATATTTATGCTTTTATCAAGCACTAGAATGATTTGATATACTTGATTTTAAATGACGTAACATTCAGATTTAACTATTGTTTTATTGCTAGAAGTAAATCACTGTTATTGACATGCATACATTTGACTAATACTGCATTTAACATTGCGTTCATACAGCTATCTACTGTATATTCACCACTCCAAGTGGCTGATGGAGGCAGAACGATGAGTTATGTATCCAAGTAGGATAGGATTATATGGAACTCATATGTGCCCTGGGGTGGTCTTTGCCACTTTGGCATTTAGGTGTTACTGCACCCCACCACCCTTCTTGATTGTTGTTTTGATGTTCTTATTCAACACAAAGGGGTAGAGAGCAGGCCATACAAGTTTGTGGCTCTTTTGTAGCCTATGGGTGTCACAGGCTCGACTGTATCCATAATTCCTGTAGATTTCAGTGCAGATGACAATTCTAAGGCTATGTTCACACGGGTTAACTGCGGGGCGTAATTACGCCCCGCAGTTACGCCGTGTGGCCGGGGGTGGGAGCAGGGGAAGGAAGCGGGGGGGTCGGCACTTCGCCGGCCCATAGACAATCATTACCAGCGGCGCGTATATGCCGCTAGAAAGTGACCTGTCAATTATCTCTCCCCTCGGCGTGTTCGCCGAGCAGGGAGAGGAGACGTAATCCATAGTTCTCTATGAGAACTGTGGATTACCGTAATGAATGGGCCGTTTTCAGCCCGTAATTTGCGCACTTCGGCGCGTAATTACGGACTGAAATACGGCCGATTTTAAGCCGTGTGAACATGGCCGAAATGTGGCTGCAACAAAGGGGCAGTTGGGTATGGGTTCTAGAAGCAGAATGGGTGCACTCACCAAATTTTATTGCCAAATGGTCTCATTTAACCTTAACTCTACAGCCATGATTTTGGGCTTGCATTAAAGGATCTTGCAGATGTTCAGCCTTTTGGCAGAGTAGAGAACTTGCAGTTTGAGGAGAAAGATCTGTGATCATCCTTCTGCCCTTTTTGGTTTCAAAGGATTCTAGGGGAAGAAACAACTAACATTACTATGACAATAATAGGTCATGCTGTAAAGATCAAAAGTACCCCAAAAATTGCACTAATGTAAAATTGTACAATGAAAACTACATGACTCCCCACAAAAAACAAACCTTTAAACATCTCTGATAATTTTTAAAATTAAAATGTCATGGATTTAGAAATGTGGTGGCACAAGAGCAAAAACAGAATGTTTTTATTGTGCAAACATAGTATAACATTTAAAAAATACATAAAATTGACATTGATGTAATCGTAATAACATTAAAATAATGTTAACTTATTATTTATACCACACAGTTAATGACTCAAAAAAACGATGACACAACTGCTATTAAGTTTAAGTAATAGCATAGTAAATGAAATTCAATAGCAGTCCTTTATTCACAGTTGCAAGATAACTAACAAGATCTCAAGGGTTTTAGTTTATGTTGCAGAGGTATGTGGGAATGTGTTGGAATGATGGAAGCACAATCCCTTCTGTAACTCACTTAGAGAACAGAGAGATGGCCAAACTTTCTATAGTTTCAAATCTAGCCAAGCTTGTGTAATTTGTAATTTGGTATATTTGTAACACCCATAGACATGAATGGGGAAAAGTTGTGCAAGCACGCCCATCTCCCCATCCTCTGAGGCCAACTGATAGCAAGCTACAAGCCGGCCTCAGAAGAGATTTTGTGAAATGGAAAAAAAAAAAAATTTTAAGCCCCGCCCAAAAAAAAAAACCTACACAAATTGTATCCCAGCTGCCTTCCACTATGTTCACATGACAGAATATAATGCAGGTTTCAGTGTGGAAATCCATGTGCATTCTACCAGGAATCCACATCCCAATATATGTTAAAAGGAATTATGACCATCATTCATAAGGTAACAGCTGGAGTAGTGGATCCACCGGACCTGCACAAGTGCTGGTTGAAGCCACACCAGGGAGCGGAATCTAAGTAGGTTCCGGTGTTCACCAGAGCCCGCCGTAAGGCAGTTTGGGCGGTGGGAGTCCCACTAGGTTGGTTCCCCTGACACGACTTGCTTGCAATGGCAGCCAAGGTGCAGCGAGGAACCGAATCATGATACCTAATTACAGACATACGTTAAATCAAATTCTAATTGTCTTAGTGAAACTAGACAGTTTTTGCATAGATTACAAATGATAAATAATACCCAAATTACGTGGATGTGTACCTTGGATATAAAAAAATCTTTTTACCAACATTCCACATACCGAAGGTTGTTCGGCAGGGAGAGAGGTTTTGCGTCTGAATCATAAGTTAACAAATTTGTTTATTGCGTTTTTGATGCGACTACTCGATATAATATTAACAAAAAACTTTTTTCGATTTGGAGAAAATTTTTTCCTCCAGACACAAGGCACTTCTATGGGCTCTCCAGTGGCCCCTAGTTTTGCCAATATACATATGACTTTCTTTGAACAAAAATTTATTCATACATCTGAATTTTCTGAGTACATTTTAATGTGGGTACGCTATCTGGATGACGTGTTCATCCTGTGGACGGGCATGGAATCCAAATTAGAAGAGTTTCATGGTTATTTAAATCAGTGTCATCCATTGATTGAATTCACCCTGAATAAACACCGGAGTGTTATTCAATACTTGGATGTAGAAATACACAATGATCAATCAGCTATTACAACTACAGTGTATAGCAAATCAATAGATCGCAACAATGTACTTCATTGTGATTCTTTTCATGCACCTCAAACATTTAAGGGGATCCCTCAAGGACAATTTCTCAGAGCATGCCATATTTGTTCTACTGATCAGGAGTATTTAAAAAATATGGAGAAATTAGTTAACAAATTTGTAATGAGAGGTTATAAAAAAGAAGATTTAGAGAGAGTAGGATACGAGATATTCTCCATTAAACGAGATGAAGCATTGAAATTTAAGCCCAGTCAAAAAGGATCGTATTATGTTTCGGTCGACATATGACCAACATTCAAATATTATTCAAAAAGCTATAAAACTACACTGGTCAGTATTGTCTAGTGATCCAAAATATGGTCATTTATATAAGGAGAGTCCTAATTTCATCTATAGAGGAGGTAGATCACTTGGAGATTCTTTGATCCATACTGATATAGCAATGAAGAAAGAACAGCAACCTTTATTTAAACTCATAAGAAAAGGTACATATCCCTGTTTGTCATGCTCTAATTGTAATGCCATAATAAAAGGTGAAAATATTAAACATCCAATAAAGGGATATGACATACCTATAAAAGGGTTTTTTACATGTCAAAGTAAAAATGTTGTTTACTTACTCAAATGTCCATGCGGCAAGTCATATGTTGGTCAGACTAGCTGTCCTATTCGTAATCGTTTAAATGAACATAAATCGGCAATAAGAAATTTTAAATCTAAAATGACTACTGGGGATAATGTTAAAATTGAGGAATTGAACAAATATGGTGAGACAACTGTGGCACGCCACTTTTTTGAAACTTGGTGTATTATTGAACAAGTTATTGAACAAGTTTTGTGTAAAGATAGTAACCTCTTACGATCCCGTTTGCTACAGCGTGAAACAATGTGGATATTCAAATTGGAGTCGCAGGTCCCTAAATGTTTGAACGAAATGTTAAGCCTTCGGTCATTCTTGTAATTGAATATGTTGCTAGTACGTGTTATCTGTTGTATGTTGTAATGTACTTTGTTTGTGTGAATTGTTGCAATGTGGCGGAATAGGTTTAAATTTGATATTACTATGTTATGCCTATATAAGTAGCTTAGGAACAAGCTTCTCCATTCACATCCGGAGGATATCGTCAAATGACGTCTTCTGAAGAAGGAGGACACACCTCCGAAATGTCACACATGGGCGTTCGGCATTCCTCATGGTGAACTTGGCGCTCAGGATTCCACTGTACTTCTCTACCTGCTTACACCTCTGGAGGACTTTGATACAAAGAAAATAAGCTAAGTGCTATTATGAATATTTGATGGACTACCACTGTTTGCATAACACTTCACAGGTTTTTATCTCCGCTATTGTATATATTTGTGTGAATATACCCTGAAAAAGAAATGGGTCACAGATTAACCTAAGTAAAAAAGAATTATTGATAAAGAATATTGGTGTATGGACTGTCTATCTACGTTTGATAAGTATATTTAGGGCAATAAGGAGTGAGCCCGTTCAGTCCTATTAGTGTGTTTATGCGTTAATTACTACTTATACAAGTCATGCAAGAAAAGTTAAGTCGGCTCTACAATGAATAGTCAGTCTTTCTGTACCTTTTCTAGGCGTAGCACGGAGACTCCCAGGCAACTTCAGACTTGGGAAAGACGTAGATACAGCTTTCACATAATAGTGTGCTCCAGCTCGCTACAGGTAATATAGTTCAGATGGCATCCGTCTTATTTTCTTTAAAACATCAGGTATTTATTATTAATCCATTTAAAATACAATGGTATATGGTGAGGAGGTTGCAGCACAGTGCCAGTACAGGTAATTACTACTTATGGTCCACTTACTACTATATTAAGAGAATTGCTTGCAATGGCAGCCAAGGTGCAGCGAGGTACCGAATCGTGAAGCAAACCCTTAGTCGGGGATAGACAGGAAAGTCAGGGCAGGTGGCAAAGGTTCATAGTCAGAAGATGTAACAAAAAGTCAGGAACCCGGCAAGACAGAAATGCACTGCTTTCTCTAAGGCCGTGTTCACACGGCTCATTCCAGACGGAATTGCGAGCCGGATTGAGCTCGCAATTCCGTCTTGAATAAGGGGTGGGTGTGGGGCGGGGGCGCAGCCCGCCCACCCCATAGACTTACATTATCCACGGCGCATATTGCGCCTGGATAATGTGCAGGTGACTTTCTCCCCGCCCAGCGGATTCGCCAAGCGGGGAGGAGTGTCGGAATCCACTGTTCTCTATGAGAACAGTGGATTACCGTAATTACTCCGCGGATTGGCGCTGTACTGCAGCGCAAATCCGGTTCGGAGTATGGCGCCCAAATAAGCCGTGTGAACACGGCCTAAGGCACTAGGCACTAAAGATCTGGCGGGGAAGTAGTGGGAGTGTCCCAGATATATAGGGTAAGTGTCTGGCAATCAACCAATTACCAGCATGCTGGCCCTTTAAATCTCAGATAGCCGGAACGCGTGTGCCCTAGGGAGTGGGGACACGTGCACCGGCTGGCAGAGGAACGCAGGGAAGCAGGAACGTGGCGGGGTAAGTAACTGCCGGTAATACGAGTGCGCCCGCAACCTGACATGTGGACCACAGCGCCACTTGTCCCCGCCACCGAATCAGCAGAGGGGTTACGAGTGCGCCTGCAGCCTGACATGACAGATACTATGTGACACATACGATGTACTATAGAGCCGATCTCTCTACTTGCAGATATAAAATCTGCACCATAAAAAAAAAAAATAAGTGACATGTCACATATTAAAAAACAGAAGCAGCCCCCTCACTAGACATTTTAAAGCAGATGCCTGGGAATGTAGGAATCAGGGGCATAGCAACTGCAACTGCCCCATGGCCCGTGCCCTTAAGGGGTCCGCGCCCCGGGGCAGCTGCTACCGCGTCCGCTACCCCGGTAATGCCGCTCCTGGGCCCGCCGGCAGTGAACATATTAGGGTGCAGAGCTGTTCGGCCCGAGCGTTCAGAGGCAGCGCTGCCCGGAGGTAGCAGAATGGAGCGACACTCGCTCCGCTTTGCTACTTCCCCTGCCGGCCTTCTGTGATCATGTGGGCACGCACGATAACGTCACATCACTGCAGAGAGGTTGCAGCGCGGCGCGTCGGGGGAGCGTGGACCGAGGTGAGTAAACTTTCTTTTTTTACCTGCCCCTAAGCCTGCCTGTATATATCCTAAGCCTGCCTGTATATATCCTAAGCCTGCCTATATACCCCCTAAGCCTGCCTGTATATATCCTAAGCCTGCCTGTATACCCCTAAGCCTGCCTGTATATATCCTAAGCCTGCCTGTATACCCCCTAAGCCTGCCTGTATATATCCTAAGCCTGCCTATATACCCCCTAAGCCTGCCTATATACTCCCTAAGCCTGCCTATATACCCCAAGCCTGCTATATACCCAAAGTGCCTATATCCCCAGTCTGCCTATATACCCCCAGTCTGCCTATATACCCCCAGCCTTCCTATATACCCCCCAGCCTGCCTGCATAGCCCCCCAGCCTGCCTATATACCCTCCAGCCTGCCTATATACCCTCCAGCCTGCCTTTATACCCCCAGCCTACCTGTATACCCCCCAGCCTACCTGTATACCCCCAAGCCTGCCTACATAGTCCCCCTCCAAGCCTGCCTGCATAGTCCCCCCCAAGCCTGCCTACATAGTCCCCCACAAGCCTGCCTACATAGTCCCCCCAGGCCTGCCTATATAGCTCTAAGTCTGCCTGCCTGAATAGCCCTATAGCCCCTGTGAAGCCTGTCTGCCTATATAGCCCCTATAGCCCCCTAAAGCTTGCCTACCTATATAGCCCCCAAAGCCTGCCTGTCAACTTATATGGGGCCCCTTTAGCTACCTAAACCCTACCTATATGGTCCCTATAGCCCACCTAACTCCTGTCTACCTGTATGGCTCCCTATACCTACCTAAACCCTGCCTGCCTATATGGGGACTCTATTGCCTACTTAAACCTTGCCAATCTGGGGCCCCATATAGCCTATGTAAACCCTGCCTGCCTAAATGGACCCCATATAGCCAGGGGGGCAGGTGCTGGAAAAGTCAGGATTCTAAGATATTTGTGTCTAAATCTGCAGCGACAAGTGGTCGGGAGACGTCTTCATGGCGGTATGGACCGGATGCAGAACAAAAGGGAAAGTCAACGACTCGTCAGAGAGACGTCACCTGTGAGTCACAAGATGCAACTACACTGTAATCACATAGTCTGTGTACACTGGTACGTACCACTATATGGTCACTGTATTGGGGTAATATACAGTCTACAAAGCCTGTGTACACTAGTATATACCACTATATGGTCACTATATGGCGGTACTATTGGTCTTTGTGTACTGATCAGTAATAGTGTAGGGGTATTATTCATTACGTGGAAATCCCTAAAGAAGCATTTATACTATCTATCATACATGAAAAAACTTTGAGATTCTCGGTTCACATATTTTGATCAAAAGATGTTTAAGCTGCCCACGACTTTCAACGTGATCTCAAATCGGGCAGTCCTATACTATCTTTTACCTCTCAATAGAGCCAATTCCAGGCCTCTCACTGGGTCAACCGACCTCCATTATACAGAGAGAAAAAAATAAAACACACCAGACCTGCAAGCTGCACTTCTTATGACAGCCTGTGAGAGTGGGCGGGTGCAGAAAACCAAAATGGAGGCACCCCTTCCTCCCCATATAGGTTAAAATCAATATACACCAAATATAACGTATGGTTCTGCACAAAAAAACATTTCTGAAAAAACATATGCAAACCTGGGTGCCACTGGCAGGGCTGCGGCACACATATATATACATACATGTACACACGCACACCACTGCCAGCGGCACACTACTGCAAAAAGGGCAATACATTACGTGGAAATCCCTAAAGAAGCATTTATGCTATCTATCATACATGAAAAAACTTTGAGATTCTCGGTTCACATATTTTGATCAAAAGATGTTTAAGCTGCCCACGACTTTCAACGTGATCTCAAATCGGGCAGTCCTATACTATCTTTTACCTCTCAATAGAGCCAATTCCAGGCCTCTCACTGGGTCAGCCGACCTCCATTATACAGAGAGAAAAAAAATAAAACACACCAGACCTGCAAGCTGCACTTCTTATGACAGCCTGTGAGAGTGGGCGGGTGCAGAAAGCCAAAATGGAGGCACCCCTTCCTCCCCATATAGGTTAAAATCAATATACACCAAATATAACGTTGAAAGTCGTGGGCAGCTTAAACATCTTCTGATCAAAATATGTGAACCGAGAATCTCAAAGTTTTTTTTCATGTATGATAGATAGCATAAATGCTTCTTTAGGGATTTCCACGTAATGTATTGCCCTTTTTGCAGCAGTGTGCCGCTGGCAGTGGTGTGCGTGTGTACATGTATGTATATATATGTGTGCCGCAGCCCTGCCAGTGGCACCCAGGTTTGCATATGTTTTTTCAGAAATGTTTTTTGTGCAGAACCATACGTTATATTTGGTGTATATTGATTTTAACCTATATGGGGAGGAAGGGGTGCCTCCATTTTGGTTTTCTGCACCCGCCCACTCTCACAGGCTGTCATAAGAAGTGCAGCTTACAGGTCTGGTGTGTTTTATTTTTTTCTCTCTGTATAATGGAGGTCGGTTGACCCAGTGAGTGGCCTGGAATTGGCTCTACTGAGAGGTAAAAGATAGTATAGGACTGCCCGATTTGAGATCTCGTTGAAAGTCGTGGGCAGCTTAAACATCTTTTGATCAAAATATGTGAACCGAGAATCTCAAAGTTTTTGGGGTATTATTCAGTCAATTTGTGGTCATGTTCTGGCGGTATAATCAGGTTCCTATGTAATAGTGTTATTGGTAATATTGGTCTTGGAGTAGTCAGATTTGTTTGGTAACAGTATGATGGGGATATGTCTGGTGAGGTATTTGCCCCTTGTATTATCTACATTATCTAACAGCATGTCCTGGTAAATGTTTGTGGTCAGGGATAGTGTTGAGCGATTACGTTGGCTATCGACATCGAGCGATAGTCGATAGTCGGCCACCATCGATAACGTTTTTCGATAGTGAGCAGTCGATTATGAGCGATGACCATTAAAGTCTATGGGAGAGCAACAACACCTTCATTCTTACACCCAACCAGGGCTGGAGAAGCTGGAATTAACAGCCACAACAGTCAAATGGATACCTGCTACATCTTAGGCACAACACTTAGGCTATAAAAGCCACAGAAAAAAAGTCACACACCATTCACTATCCCTGTCTTGTACCACAGCATGACCCTTAAACCTGCATAACCCACAAATTAAAAAGTGCCAGAAGGCAGTATTATTTGAACCATCATTTTACTTGAACTGGACATTGAATATCCCTGTCCTGGAACGCAGCATGACCCTAAAAACCTGCATGACCCACAGATTAAAAAGTGCCGGAAAAAGGAGTCTTTCAACCACCATTTTAGTTTCACTGGACATTGACTAGAACTGTCCTGGACCGCAGTATGACCATTAAACCTGTCTGACCCCCAGATTAAAAAGTGCCGGAAAAAGGAGTCTTTCCAACCACCATTTTTAGTTGAACTGGACATTGACAAACCCTGTCCTGGACCGCAGCATGACCCTTAAACCTGTCTGACCCACAGATTAAAAAGTGCCCGGAAAAAGGATCTTTCAACCACCATTTTAGTTGAACTGGACATTGACTAGAACTGTCCTGGACCGCAGTATGACCATTAAACCTGTCTGACCCCCCAGATTAAAAAGTGCCGTAAAAAGTAGTCTTTCTACCACCATTTTAGTTGAACTGGACATTGACTATACCTGTCCTGTGCCACAGCATGACCCAGGGCCGGAGTTACAGTGGGTGCGGTGAGAGCCCAGGCTGGCGTCTGTCATCTATTAACACGCAGGTTAAAATGCCCTGATGACGCAGCAACGAAAACTGTCGTGCTGAAGCAGAGTGCGGAAGCGGAAGTGTGAGAACTCCAGCCTTCCTCAGTACACAGTCAAGACCTGGGTAGCGCTTGCCCCTCCGTATGAGTGCGGACCAATTGAACTTCACTTGGACATACTGGTGGTTAACGCTCCTGTTCCACCCAGTGCCCTTTTTCTTGGCATTCTTTTTCTCATTTTACTCAACGTGCTGGAGGAAATTGTCTCTGTACTTTGTTCTCTGTCCGTGCTCCATACTCCATGTCCTCTGAATAACCTAAATCTGGTCAAGTTTTCCTATACCTCCCTTGTACAATTCAGAGAAATTTTTTTACCAGCTATTTTGTACATGCAAGTTTTTTAGTAGTTTAATTCTAGAAAAACACACATTTTTAAAATAGATGAATCCCACCATGTCTTTGTTTCTCTTTTTTTAATGTATTAAATGGGTTGTCTCAATACAGGATTGATAGCTATGTTAAAGAATCTTGCAAAAACAAGTCATTTTGCAATATGTGTCCATTAACAGTGTCCTACCTATTTCCTGTTTTCTGACAGCACCATCACCCTTGAGCCACTCTTGACAATTGTGAAGAACAAATGTCTGTTAGAAACAACATTTTTTTTATAATAGGAACTGTAGTATAGCTGCATTTCAAAGCAAAATGCCCCCAAAAATTCAAAGCATGACCCTTGAGCCACTTTGGACAATTGTGAATAACAAATGTCTGTTAGAAACAACATTTTTTTATAATAGGACCTCTAGTATAGCTGCATTTCAAAGCAAAATGCCCCAAAAATTCAAAGCATGACCCTTGAGCCACTTGGACAATTGTGAAGAACAAATGTCTGTTAGAAACAACATTTTTTTATAATAGGACCTGTAGTATTGCTGCATTTCAAAGCAGCATGACCAAAAAAAATATAAAAATGACTTATCATACACTGTTAAAAATTGTGAGGGAGAAATGCCACTTAGAAGCCACATTTCTGTTGCAAAGGACCATGATTATTGCTGTATCTCACAGCAACATGACCCCAAAAAATTATAAATATGACTTCTCAGCCACTATTAAAAATTGTTAGGGAGAAATTCCACTTAAAAGCCACATTTCTGTTCCAAAGGACCATAATTATAGCTGTATCTCACAGCAACGTGACCTCAAAACCATTGAAATGCGAAAACTTCTTAGATAAAGGGAGTAAATGGAATACGGTGTTGTCATAAAACCTTGCTGTCTTTTACAGTCTCCTCACAGCAAAACCAGCAGTAAGAAATGATCATTTTAAAAAAACATTTTTCAAGAGGACCATTTCTGTTTGAAGAGGAATGTTAAGTAGACCGGCAACTAATCGGTGACCTCGGCAATGGGGCCACAGCATCGTCAGAGATCCATGCCTGATTCATCTGATGAAAGTCAAACGATCCACATTATCTGTGGAAAGCCGATTGCGTTTGTCTGCAATGACTCCTCCAGCTTGTGCTGAAGGTCCGCTCAGGATATGATGCTGCTGCTGGCAGGACAACACCTCTATGGGTGAAGAGCCAGCTCGGGCCATTCGTCCATTTTGGAATACCCAAAGTCTATTGGTCTGGAACACATACAAAAACATCGGTGTTGAGACGCAGAATAGTCATGCACCATGATCTTAAGCTGATCTCTCTGTGTGTTGGATGTGTGCCCTGCAATTGCATGCGTTGGTGAGGTGTGTACACAAAGATTGCCAGAGGTCACCCAATAGGCTTCTGCCACCTTGCCTGCTGCTGCTGCTACGCCTACTTGGCACTCTACTGCTGTCACGTCGCTGATGTTGTTCCACCGTGACATTTGGGGAACGTGAAGCAGTACGCAACAGATGTCTCCAGTTGATCAATCAGCAAGGTCTCCATTTCCTGCATTTTACTCTCTATTTGGGTGGGTGGAAGGAAAGTGCTGAGTTTTGTTTTGTACAGGGGATCCAGAGGGTGGCCACCCAGTAACTGTTGTTCATTTTGATGGCCATTAATGCGAGGATCATGTTGTGAGGAAATGGAGTCATCCAAGCACTCATGTGAGAGATGGAGCCTTGATTTCCCAAGCCTCTGGATCGAGGGGCACTAGCAAACTGATCTTCCTCATCTTCCTCCTCCGCCTCAAATTCGCGCCAACGAATGCAGGGACGTCGGTAACATCGGTGTCTCGGAATACATCCTCCTCCTCCTCCTCCCTGCGGCACAGCTTCAACACAGCCCTGACTTGCCTGAGATGATGCACCCTGAGAGCTGATGCGCCACCTTGCACTAGCTCTGGACCCCGAACCACTGCCTAATGAAGACCGATGAAATTGTGAAACTGTCGGGCCTTGTGGATTCGACGGAGAGAAAGGCTCCGTGTCTGCATCTGTGTCCGTCTCCTCCTCCGTCGCTGGCGGGACCTGTTGTTTCAGAGTGTCCAACGATCGTTCCAGAACTAAGATCACCACAATGCTCATGCTGACAAAGGCATTGTCCGCACTGACCATTTTGGTGGCTTCTTCAAAACTGGCAAGGATGGTGCAGAGCTCTTTCACCTGCCTCCACTCTCGGTGGCTCAACACCCCGAGGTCCGCACCGCTGCTTGTCAGGCCATGTGTCACTTCGTACTGCGTAATGGCATTGCGCTGCTGCCACAATCGCTGGAGCATGTGGAGGGTGGAATTCCAGCGTGTTGCCATGTCAACAATGAGACGGTTGACGAAGAGGCCGAACTGACGCTGCAACGCAGCCAGGCGGGACGAAGCAGGGTGCGAACGGCGGAAGTGCGAACTTAGACATCGAGCCTTCCTCAGCAGGCAGTCCAGACCCGGGTAGCTCTTTAGAAAATTCTGGACGACAAGGTTCATGACATGTGCCAGGCAAGGATGTGCTCCAGCCTACCGATCTTAAGGGCGGCCAGCAGATTTCGCCCGTTATAGCACACCACCTTGACTGGCACAAGGTTCTTGGCACCCAGCCAGTGCTCGGTCTCGTTGCAGAAGGCCGTCCACAGCTCCTGACCTGTGTGTGGACGGTCTCCAAGACAGATTAATTTCAACACGGTCTGGTTTCTCTGGGCACGTGATGCCACCAGAGGACCTTGGGGGAAAGAACCCTGCACCATCCCTGCGGTTTTGAAGAGCGTGTGCCGAGCCTAAGAGCCCCCGTCACCCCCAGGGACATCCACCCAGCTAACCCAGTGAGCTGCCACAAGATATAGCGGCCTTGGCCGTGCTTACTAATCCATGTGTCGGTGGTCAGATGGCCACAGATGCAGACAACGCACTTGAAATTTTAGATGACACGTGGCTGGCCAGGGCAGGGACGGCTTTTCTGGCAAAGAAATGCCTGCTTGGCATCTGGTATTGGGGGCAGGCAAGGGCCATGACGTGGCGGAACCCATCTGTGTCCACCAGACGGAAAGGCAACATTTCCAAGGCCAAAAGCCTGGCAATGCCGACATTCAGGCTTTGGCTTTGGGATGGTTTGGGTTAAAGTGTTTCTTCTGCTCCCAAACCAGGAAGACAGAAGCTGGCTGCTGCTAGACTGTCCGCTGTACGGCGTGCAGGTCGTCAAACTGGCGGAAGGAGAAGGGTAGGATGGTCTCTGTGGTGCTGGTGGTACTCGGGCGACGGTGGAGGCTGAAGCGGAGGCTGATCCCTGATCATGACTCTGAGAGACATGGGCAGCAGAAGAACGCTTGGTGGTGGTGGAGGAGGAGGCGGAGACAGAGTGTGACAGTGGTTGGAGGCCCGGCGTCGGTCTGGCGTTGTTTGGTCAAGTGTTGCCTCCATTTCTACTCATGCATTCGCTGCATGTGACTAGACATGTTGGTGGTGGTTAAACACCAAAGTTCTTGCCTCTACTTATGCGTTTACGGCAAAGGCGGCATATGACATCGCTGGGTGAATCAGAGGCTTGGTCAAAGAAGGCCCAGGCTTGAGAGGTCCTGGACCTTTTTGACGGCGATAAGCGAGGAGCGGGGTTTGCGCTGACCGTGGCTGGCGAATCATATCAGCAGACTTCTGCGACCGCCCTCCCCTTTTGATGCGGAACCCGTACTGACACTACCCCATCGTCTTCCTCCTCGTCCAGTGATGAAGCGCTCGCAAGCAAATTCTGCTGAAAAGACCACGTATGATCCGCAATGTCGTCATCATCATCATCAACACAGGTGTCTTCGTCGTCCTGACATTCTGCATCCAGGAGCTGCGGGCTACAAGCAAGAGAGACTGCAAGGCGTTGCCGACTGCCCAGGATTTTTGCCAATTGACTGGCTTCCTTCACCTCCTCTGATGGCATCAGTAACTGGGCGTCAGAGAAGAGAAAATCATCCTCTTTGGACTCTTGATCTTTTAACATGCCTTCTGACCCCAACCGCATTTTGTCATCAAAGAGGTCTTCAGAAAATGGATTATCCACAGTGGTGGGTACACGAGTTGACATTTGGGCTGCTTCATGTTGGACGGATGCTGGTGATGCTGATGACGACATTTGTGGCCGTGACTGGGAGGACGAGGAGGTAAGACTGCTGGATGCAGGTTGCATTAACCACTGAAGGACAGATTGGCGACGCTGTTCGTTACTGAGATTCACAGGGCCCTGACCCAGCGATGACAGGCCCGACGGTCCTGCAACTGATGATCCGCTGGCATGCGTGTTGTCGCCAGCACTGGAAGGAGCACCTTCTCTCGTACCTCTACCTCCATGTCCTACCCCCCTCTTTGCTCGCTTACCACCTGAATTTCGCTCCATGTTCAGAAATATACAAATTTGAGAAGGTATGGAAGAGTTTTGGAAAGTCTCTTATTAAAAGACGGCAAATCACAGCTATTCTCAAATCCCTCAAATCAAAACAAAATTGCTGGATTCAAATATAACTGCAAAGTAGATCTATCAAGTCAACAAAGCTGGCCTGCGCCAAAGTGAAAAAACACGTATCTGTAATGTATTCGGATAATAAAAGGTATTTTTTGGCACCTATCAATTCACCTGTGGTAACTACACAATTGCTGGATTCAAATTTAACTGCAAGGTGGCTCTATCAACAAATCTGGACTGTGCAAAAGTGCAAAAAACACGTATCTGTAATGTATTCGGATAATAAAAGGTATTTTTGGCACCTATCAATTCACCTGTGGTGACTAAAAATGTGCTGTATTCAAATTTAACTGCAAAGTAGATCTATCAACAAAGCTGGCCTGCGCCAAAGTGAAAAAACACGTATCTGTAATGTATTCGGATAATAAAAGGTATTTTTTGGCACCTATCAATTCACCTGTGGTAACTACACAATTGCTGGATTCAAATTTAACTGCAAGGTGACTCTATCAACAAATCTGGAAAGGCAAAAGTGCAAAAAACACGTATCTGTAATGTTTTCGGATAATAAAAGGTATTTTTGGCACCTATCAACTCACCTGTGTAACTACACAATTGCTGGATTCAAATTTAACTGCAAGTTGGCTCTATCAACAAATCTGGACTGGGCAAAAGTGCAAAAAACACGTATCTGTAATGTATTCGGATAATAAAAGGTATTTTTTGCACCTATCAATTCACCTGTGGTAACTACACAATTGCTGAATTCAAATTTAACTGCAAGGTGGCTCTATCAACAAATCTGGACTGGGCAAAAGTGCAAAAAACACGTATCTGTAATGTATTCGGATAATAAAAGGTATTTTTTGGCACCTATCAATTCACCTGTGGTGACTAAAAAATTGCAGTATTCACATTTAAGTGCAAGGTGCCTCAATGAACAAAGCTGTAGTGCACCAAAGTCAAAAAACACGTATCTGTAATGTATTCGGATAATAAAAGGTATTTTTTGGCACCTATCAATTCACCTGTGGTGACTAAAAAATTGCAGTATTCACATTTAAGTGTAAGGTGCCTCAATGAACAAAGCTGTAGTGCGCCAAAGTCAAAAAACACGTATCTGAAATTTATTCGGATATTACAAGGTATTTTTGGCACCTATCAACCTGTGCTGACTTGCTGGATTCTAATTTAAGTACAAGGTGGATATATCAACAAAGGTGGAATGGGCAAAATTGAAAATGAACACCTATCTGAAATGTATACTGATAATAAAAGTGGAGTTTTGCACCTAACAAAGAGACCTGCAGTTACTAGAAAAGATGTGTATCCTATAAGTTCAGGCTGCCCAATATCCAGGAAATATTTCAATAGAAAACTGTTAATAATAAAGCTATTGCAATGTCTACACTAAGTCTTGGTGAACTTTATCCAGTATTCTTTATAGAGCTTGTCTATTCGTATAATACAAGATATTTTTTGCACCTTTCAATTCACCTGTGGTGACTATAAAATTGCTGGATTCAAATTTAAGTGCAAGGTGGATATATCAACAAAAGTGGAATGGGCAAAATTGAAAATGAACACCTATCTGAAATGTATACTGATAATAAAAGTGGAGTTTTGCATCTAACAAAGAGACCTGCAGTTACTAGAAAAGATGTGTATCCTATAAGTTCAGGGCGCCCAATATCCAGGAAATATTTCAATAGAAAACTGTTAATAATAAAGCTATTGCAATGTCTACACTAAGTCTTGGTGAACTTTATCCAGTATTCTTTATAGATCTTGTCTGTGTTCGCCCGCAGGGCCCCCCCTCCGCTCCCCCCCCCCCCCCCGTGACTTTACAGCAGTAGATGCTCCTTTAAAATTCTCTACCTAACTATATAAAATCTTCCAATCTCTAATCTAACTAAATTGTAAGGATCACAGCTAATAGTAGAGGTTTCTCTGTGAAGAAATATAATAATTTCGCTGAGCTGTTTGGACACAAGCAGAGCGCACGTCCTACTGCTCTGAGACGCTGAGAGACACTGAGGCTGAACAGGAAACGCTGTCAATGTAAAACGAGGTCATGTGATTTTTCCAGCCAATCGCAACCATACACATCCCAGTCATGACGTCGCACACACATCTCACCCTGCTCTATTCTGTAATCTGATTTGCTGGCCGCCAAAATTACAGGAAGCGCTGAAAATGGCGCGATCTTAATAGATGATGCACAGATTTTAACCTAAATTATCGCATGATCTAAAAAATCCGATCACCATAAAAACTGTGCCGATTTCAGCTTTGTCTATAATAATGGCTCAACACTAGTCAGGGAGGTGGGCGAGGGGGGGGGCGTAGGGAGCCTCATCCAAAAGTTTGCTTTGGGGCCCTGGCTTCTCTAGTTACGCCCCTGGTAGGAATATGATAAGGAATTCAAAATAAAAGCAGCAGAATCCCATAAAACCTCTTTTTATGAAGTTTCCATCCAAGAGATAAAGTAAAGGCTTATGGGAAAAGAGCTGAAGAGCTCCACATTGCCCTCTATTGGATGTAGTTATCCTCAATTCGAGATTTTCCCCCAACTCTAAGCTACATTCGCCTCTCACCCAGCCAACCAGTAAGTTCTACTCTGCACTGAAGAGGGGCAAATACCTCGAAAAAGCTGTCTGTAGATGAACTTAACTGGTTTGGCTTAAGCCCTTTTCACATTGCAAGGCTCTTCTGAGCTACATGTGAATTGAGGATTACTACATCCAATAGACAGCGCAGTGCAGCTCTTCAGCTCTTTTCCCATAAGCCTTTAGTTTATGCAAAAATGCCAGTGAGGTGCAAAAGGCGAAAAAAATTCTCAGACCAACCAATTTGTTGGGGGTCTCCTCAGTCGTCTGTTTACCTTCCATTCTCTTCCGAATGGGACATCACTGCTGCCACCACTGAATTCCTAGCTGTGACATAAGCAGAGGCATGTGACTGATAAACAGCCTATCTTCGACTGCAGTGAGGACATCCTGTTCGGAAGAAGACAAAAGGTAAACAGAAGACTGGAGACCCCTGGAACGGAGGAGCTGAGGAAAGGGAGAATAGCTATATTTATTTTATTTGACACCAGGATAACTTTTGCACATGTATAAACTAGTATAATTGGTATGATTAAAGGGGTTTTGCCACAATGTAATGTTGACGTGGGATCCTCCAAAATGGGTTTTAAATCACTTTTATAAATATATGTGATTACAAAAATTGCAGTCTGAGAGAGCTACAGCCTTCCTTACATGCCCTTGGTTACTTCAAAGTTTGTATTAGATACGGCCTGACAAGAGCTGCTGGACGGGCTTGCGCAGAGAGAGCTTCTTATCTGATGAGACTGAGCTGAAGAAGCTTTCAAGGCACCGGGTAGCAATATGTTTTCTTTTCTATACAGAATAAACTAGTTGTAGTGTGATTATCTGAGTAGATCCCTGCTTTATCTGATGACAGAGAACATGAAGGAGCTTTCAAGCTGCTGTGGAGAAAAACTGTTGTCTTTTGTATACAGAATCCACAAGTTGCAGTTTGATTATTTCAGTGAACATGTCACACGATCCCTTATGCAGCTTTGTGCTCTGGCTGTGTGAGTCTCTCTCTCTTTCAGCTCCGAGATTTGTTTACATTAGCTTCTTAGCAGATAAGGCTCCTCCTGGCAAAACCCCTTTAAGGGCTTTTAGTCTAAAATGCACAAGCGGTTCATTCATAAGACCACTGGCTGTCTTGACCTGTACATCATTTTGTGTTAAGGAGTTAACCCCACTGAATGGGCTAATCTATATTCAAAAAACACAGTAAAATCCGTATGATGTACTTAGATAATATCTAAAAATTAGAAATCTCCCTAAGATGTAGCTACTTATTGGGGTGCCACACATACCTACCTGTTGGGGGCTGTATATACTTATCTACCTACTAGGGGCCCCATGTACCTACCTACCTACCTACTAAGGGTACCGTATGTACCTACCTACGTACTGGAGGAACCCTCTATACCAACCTCTGTAGTTACGTACTTACTTATTGGGGGACGGCCTTATACCTACCTACTGTGGGAACTTTATATGCCCATCTTCTCGCTGGACCATATATACCTATTGGGGAGCCTTATATACCTACCTACCTACTAGTAGGACCCTATATACTAACCTATCTACTGGAGCGGTAACTTCAACAAGGGGCCACACATACCTACCTACCTACTGGGGGGACCTATGTACCTATCTACTTACTGGGGGGACCCTATGTACCTACCTTACTACTGGAAGGCCTATGTACCTACCTACGTACTGGGGAAACCTTACATACCAACCTATCTGATATGAAACCCTATGTACCTACTTATTGGAGGGGCTTAAATACCTGCTTGCTTGGTGGACCCTATATACATACCTAAAGGGGGCCTATGTACCTACCTATTGGGGTTCCATATATACTCACCCACTGAGGGGGCCTATATACCTATCTACCTATTGGGAGGCAATATATCCATCAACTTAATGGGCAGGATATGTACCAACCTACCTACCTACCATGGAGTTAGATAAATACATATATATATATATATATATATATATATATATATATATATATATATATACCTACATACTGGGGTGGCTACTTAATGTGGGGCCTTTATACCTACCTACTTGGAGCTACATACTTATTTACCTACTGGGAGATTTATATATCTACCTTCCTACTTAGTGATGAGCTTATATATGTACTTACCTACTTAATGAGGGCCCCTATACACCTACTTACCTTTGCGGAGCCTATATACCTACCTACTGTGGGGCCTATATACCTACCTACCTACCTACTTATCGGAGGGCCTTTATGCCAACATACTTATTTTAGGGTTTTTGTACCTGCCTTCTTACTGGGTGCGCTATATACCTAACTACCTTATGGGGCGCTAAATACCTACCTTTCTACTTAATAATAGACCTATGTAACTATCTACTTAATGAAGGAGCTTATATTCTTACCTACCTACTTAAGGGGGAGGGGAGGCTACATACCTATTAGCCTAACTGGGTTCTAACTATCTGCCTACCTTTTTTTTTTTTGGGAGAGGGTCTACCTACTATGTTGGGACACAAAACAAGACTAAGACTAGGTGCACAAATGGAAGCCCCATAGCTGTGGGTACTTTTACTGTTAGGTGCACAAGGGGATCATTATTACTATTTGGGGAGCTATGGGTGGGAAGTTTTGGCAGAGTTAGGCCATGTTCACACGGCTTAAAATGGGCCGTATTTCGGTCCGTAATTATGCGCCGAAGTGCGCCAATTACGGGCCGAAAACGGCCCATTCATTACGGTAATCCACAGTTCTCATAGAGAACTTTGGATTATGTCTCCTCTCCCCGCCCGGCGAGGAATTACTAGCGGCGTATACGCGCCGCTGGCAATTCAAGTCTATGGGCTGGCGAAGTGCCGGCCCCCTGCTCAGTCCCCCGCTCCTGCCCCGCCCCCGGTCACATGGCGTAATTGCGGGGCGTGTGAACATAGCCTTATAGGGAATAGGTAATGAGGTGCTAAAAAAGTGAGGAATCTAAGATGTCTGTGTGGAAAATTCTTCAGGAACAAGTCATGGACGGGAGAAGTCATCATGGCGATCTGGGTCAAATGAAATAGAAAAATTAAAGAGAACAATTCCCAACAGAGAAGAGAACAACTATCATCAGACAAGAGAACAACTATCATCAGTGAATATGTCTCTTGTGAGTCCCTGAATATCAATGGTTATTTTGCTTCTGTGTTGGATAAGTGCAGTGTTCACTGTCATGTGGTGGTGACATGAAGACCAGTAATCTGTAACTGCTGATGATTTAACCACATGGTGGTATTGTAGGTTATATTGGAGCTTACACTTGTCCTATATCATAAAGCGAGTGCACACCAGTCCCTGTTCCTGTGACTTGGGGTTTCTCTGTACAACTGATTTGCCTGTGGGACAGCCCCATTTCAATGGGGCTAACCTGTGTTGCTCCTCTCAGGGCAGGAGCCAATTAGTATCTACTAAAAAGAATGAACATGTTCATTCTATATTTTCTGCACCACAGATTTGAAAGCTGTGGTATGGATAATCTGCACCCTATTGTGAACTACAGTGCAGTCTGTCCATTCAAATGAAGGGTCAGTAGAATATACAGTAAGAGAATTTTAAAAAGGGATTCAATGCAGAATCCGCATTGAAATCCTTGTTAAATTCCTTTGTATGAACTTACCCTAAGAGAGTCTTTGTGATAGACATTTCTAAACAACAGTGACCAAGACTACAGAATTCTAAAAGGTTACAGTTTGTCAGTAAGTGCCGCTGATAAGACACAGCAGGGAGTGAAGTCACCATCCCAATCTTTGCTGCTAGAACCTGTTTGAGCAGAGAGAGGTGATCGGTAACCTAGGGAAGCTTGTCTACAAAAGCAGGAGATAAGAACTGCTCTAGCTCTGAAGGGAAGTCTTTGTTTACCTTTTCCTACATGTTCACAGCTCATTGATGAAAAATGAATACCCATTTTATGCCACAGAAAAAAATCCCTGTTTGCCTTTATGACTACTGTATTATGACTCTGTACAACTTGGAGATTGTACAAGGTCTAAATACAACAGTGGGCAAGATGACTTAGAACTGACACAACACAGAACCAATACACGCAGAAAGAGGTGAAGGCAGATGCAAAATTATCCACATATTGGTCCATTTATAAAGACTGAAATTTTTTTGAAAAAGCTCCACATTTTTCTTAGCATCCTACCTGCATTTTTTGGTGGCTAAAAACTCTGTGGCCAGATGCTACACTGCATTTTCCAAGTGCCATTCTTTCTCATTTTAGATGTATTCATTGGGTTTTTTACCTTTTTTTCCCCCAAGCACAGTAAATTGTAGGCATGGCATTTTTCAGGCACTTTATGGCATTTTTTTTCCTTAAACTTCCAATTTTTTTCTGCTTAAAAAGACACATGTGTAAATCTGTTTTGCACTTTTGTGCCATTTTCTTCATATTATCAATTATATTATTCAGAGGAATTATTAAATCACAGGATCTATGAATCACAATTTTTTCTGGGTAAAAAATGCAATGGAAAAAAAGCTCCAACAAAAAAACTATTTATTTAAGCAGAATATTTTGTAACTGTGGTGCCCCATGTCTGGATCACCACAAAATAACTGTTTGTGTAAGGTTCCATATGCATTATTAGATGTGATGAAAGTTAGTTTCTCTGCTAAGTACTGCATACAGACATTGTAACCTGATCCCTTACTAGGGGTTCTACACTTTAGCTTCATCCAGAGTTTAGGACACGGCCCCTAGTTAAAGGAAGAGTAAGTATGCCAAGAGAGTGTAGTAGTGTGAATAGAAGGAGGTTGCCTCATGTGGAGAGGGTGTGTGCCTTCCTACAGGGAAAGCTGAAAAGACCAGGGTATCAGTCCCTTGGCCACAGTGACTTCCAGAGTCCGTGGCAAACTGAGAAACTACTTGGTGTTCACCAATAGCAGAGTGAATTGCCCAGGAACTCAGCAGCTCCACAGAGTCAGGAGTTCAGCTGTGACAGAAGCCAGGATTCCTATAGGACTCGCACTGCCTGTTCTTGGAAGGGGTCACCGATGCAGCACTTTTCTCCCTTGGAGATTACGGAATCCAAGAGTCCTGTTATCAGATGTGTAGGTGAGCTACACCACACTACAGCAGAGAAACTGAACTCTCATCGCACATGTTAGGCAGAAATCCTATTTCCTGGACTGTGTAACACTTCAATGCAATGTCTTCAGAGCTTCAGTAAATTGCAATTGTTGAAAACCCTGCCTGGATGTGTTTGTTTTCTGCCACATCATCCTGCACCATCTGCCCTGGGAGTCGGCCCTAGTTGGGGAGGGGTTAATCACCAGGCACTAATAACCACCATCTATCTCACAGGGATTTCCATTAGTACCAGGCCGAACTCTGGCTGACAATCCCAACTGGCATCACAAACTTTTTTAATAACTCAATTTTTGCCAAGCTGCCGCCGTGCCTGGCTGGGCCTGCCCAGCCTTCGGACCGCCGTGTACTACTTCCGAGCTCATAATTTTCTCACTCTTGGTTGAGCCTGATAGAAATATGTCTTTTTTGAACTGTACTGACTATGTACTGGGTACTGAATACTCAGAACTCCCATTAAAATCAAGAGGAGAGTTCTCGCCGGTCTCAACGGAGCCTTTCAGACGAGCTGCACGGAAGATAGGCTGGTCTCCCAGTGTTGTGGCATGTGGCATATTTCTGTCATGTCTCATCTAAAGGTCCTAAATATGTGAGATGGGAAAACCCCTTTATGACAGGCTATTAATGTATTACCAGTAGAGGTCCTACAGTTTGAGCAATTAACCTTTAGGCCTGTTTAAACCAAGCAAGTTTACGTTAATTTAAGCTATGGCCACACATCACAGGACAAAAAACTTGCTGAAAACCAAATGCTAAAAAACGCTTTGAACCTGAGTATTTTCTCAGTTTTTTATCCAAAGCAGCTGGGTTTCCGACCATTTTTGTGGGTGGTTTTTATATTCTTGTTGAGGTTTTTGGCTTGTTTTTTTGGGCAATTTTTCAGTCAGTCTGTGTGAAAAGTTCTCCGTCAGATTTTCAGAGGTTTCTAAATACTAAAAACCACAGAACATCTGCCAGAAAACCTGTGCTGCGTAGACTTAGCCACAGACTGTAATATGACATGTACTGCCGGACTCCGGCAGATTTTACCCCAGGTTCCTACGGGCTGGTCCCCACAGCAAGGGTTATTGGTTGGTTTTTCAGACAGTTTGCGGTTTTACAAAGCGTCTGAAAACAGAAATGCAACGCTCCCCCATAGACTTTAATGGAAAATCCGTGCAGCAGACCCCACTGCATGGATTTTCCGCCGGACGTTTTTTTTTACACCGCTGGTGATCCTAAAAACTTAGAACATGTTCATTCTTCCGCCCGGTTTTCGGGCAGATCATGAAGATGTGGGAGTGAAGGGGGGCAGCTTAAATCTGCAAACCGGGGAGAAAATAATTCCCCCTGTGTGACAATAAAAGACTAAATACCGGTCGGGAGCAAGTATTTGGTCTTTGACGTGTAAACACACCTTAAAAACTAAAACCTTCAGCATTGAAAATTGACCAGAAAACTGACCTGTGTGGACTACAGGCCGTTTTTTGTATTGAAGTCTATGTGAAAAGTTCTCCGTAAGATTTTCAGAGGTTCCTAATTACTAAAAACCACAGAAAACCTGTGCTGTGTAGACATAGCCTTACTGTTGATTTTCCAACCACATCTACTGGAAGTTTGTTCCCAACATCTACTACTTTTTCAGTAAAATATTATTGTTTGACATTACTTCTGATCTTCTCCTCAGCTAGTCTCCGATTTTGCCCCTTTTGTTCTAGTGTTTAGCTTCTTATTAAAGACACTTCTTTCTTGAACCTTAATTAGACCTTTAACACATTTAAAGGTTTCAATCATGTCCCGTCTTTCTCTTCTTTCTATCAGGTTACACAAATTAGGTTATTTAACCCCTTAAGGACCTTGCGTTTTTTGTTGTTGACACGTTCGTTTTTCCCGCCTCGCCTTCCTGGAGCCATAACTTTTTTATTTTTCCACCTACATAGACATATGAGGGCTTTTATTTTGCGGGACAAGATTTACTTTCTAATGGTGTTATTCACTGTACTATAGAATATACTGGGAAACTGCAAAAAAATTCCAAGTGGGACAAATTGTGGAAAAAAAAACGTACTTGCACCATGATTGCGGGTGTTTTGCTTTTACAGCATTCAATCTTCAGTAAATATAATGTGTTATCTGTATTCTACAGGTTAATACGCATCCGCCAATACCAAACATTTAAGGTTTCCTTTATGTTTTGGTACCGTAAAAAAATTCAAAACATTTTCTATTTTTGAAATTTGCGCAGTGCCATTTTGTGCGACCAATAACTTTTTTGTACTAACACCTACGGACGTCAGTGAGGGTGCGTTTTTGGTTGGCTGAAGCGTACTTTTTATCGGCAGCAGTTTGGGATGCATGCGACCATTTTTTTTTTCAGCACTTTTATTCCAATATTTATGTACATGAAATGAAAAGAAAATGCAATTTTAGCCTTGGGAATTTTTTTTCTTCTACGGTGTTCAGCGTACGGTATAAATGATGTTATATTTTTATAGATCGGACTTTTTGGGACGTGGCGATACCAAATATTTGTAACTTTTTTTATTATTTATTTTTTTATTTGTAAAATGGCGAAAGGGGGATGATTTGTACTTTTAATACTTTTTTTTTCACACTTTAAAACCTTATTTATTTATTTTTTTACTTTATCATTGAGTCCCTCTAAGGCGCTTCATCACTAAGGGGCGCGATCGTTAATACATCCTAATGCATTGCATAGACAATGCGTTAAGGTGTACCAAGATGGCAGTTTCCCCACTTCCTGCCTGGGGCCGGAAGTAGGGAAATTCAAAACATGGCAGTGAAGGAGGCCTTCACTAGGCTTCTCGCTGCCATGTTCAGCCATCGGATCCCCGAAGACTCAGATCGGAGTGTAGAACAGTGTGCGGCACAGTTTTTCATTCATTTAGACGCTGCGGTATCTAAGGGGTTTAACAGCGCGGGCGGCGCCTCCCCCCCGCGCTGTAACCGCCGGGTGTTAGCTGCAATTAGCCGCTAATACCCGGCGGCTGTGTGGCGGGATCATGGAGCGATCCCCCTGCAAAGCCCCTTAGCGACCCTGGGACGTACTCATATGTCCAGGGTCGTTAAGGGGTTAAAGGGGTGCTCTCACCATGCTGTTTTACAGTGCCTGCTCTTTGCAGCGAATTTGAGGCTCCCACTTCCTCTTCAGACTGTGGGCTGTTCTACAGCAGTTAGTGACATTTCAGCTCTGCAATTGCTAGATGAGCCTGTCAAAGGGACATTAGTGATGGAGGGGTTTTAACTAAAGAGTCAAAGTTTGTCAGTGAGAAAGATAAACAAGCTCCTGTGCTGTTCATAGGACACAGCAGGGAGTGATGTCACCATCCTGACCAGAGGTGGTCAGTAACTTAGGAAACTTTTGGTGAACAAGAAGGAGATAAGAACTGTTCTAACTCTGAAATGAAGCAAACTCATAACAATGTATCTGATAGTAGTCTGTACCTTTGCCTACATATTTTAAGCTGATAAGTTTTATGCTTAAGACCTACCACCATTTTTGTAGCACATCTTTGGACCTGTTCCATTTTGTCAATGTCTTTTAGTAGGTCAGGTCTCCTGACATAGTCTATAGTCATCAATAGATCTCAATGAAGATGACCACAATGACTAAACCCAATAACATGTACAGTGGAGGAGAATTGGCTTATGGAAGTCACTGACAGGTGAGACTCTCTTGCATTCATGGCATGTGTGGGGGAGATACAGTCCTTTAAGTGATGAATTATAGCAATCAGAATGCTGAGTCAGTGAAGTTCATCCCTTGCTTGTGCTCTTCCAAGTCTTTTTCTGCACTTCAAAGTCAATTAAGAAATATCTACTATTCACAACAACTGTCCTCGAACCAGCGAGTCATTAAGTCATATAAATGTGTAGATGTTTTACATGATTTAATAATGTACAGTAAACCAATATTGCAGTAATGATAGTTAGAGGTTAATGGTCAAGTTCACCCCGGTAGTAAACAGTTCTCAATTAACTAGGGCTAGTTAATGACAAAGCATTTACAATGCTGTCTCATCTTTGTATAACAGAGTCATCTTGGAAAAGACTGTCTAAGCTATGTTCACACTGATGTCATGGAGTTTTTTAATGCTTTTTCTGTCATGAACATGTCAGACTGAGTAGAAAAGGGCTTTCATAGTTGCAAGGGCCTAACCAATAGTCCTTGTGTTTTCTGCTGTACAGCAATGTACAGTGGTCCCTCAACAAATAATATTAATTTGTTCCGGGATGACCATTGTAAATTGAAACCATAGCTCTATAAAGAACTGGTAATTGATTCGAAAGCCCCAAAATGTCACCAACATAAGGCAAAATAAAGAAGACAGAAAGTTACACTGATAGCTAATACAGATACAGCCTTACACATAGCGCGACATGTATGATCTATGATCTGGCACATAGAGACCAGTTCTAAATAGCTTTAAAGCAGTGTAGAATGCGCCAGAATGTATGAACCTGTTCTACTGTGGGTCATAGATTTGGCACTTTCTAGTTCCACTATGACAACTCAGGCTCAGGTAAACCCCTTTTAGCTTGGTCTGCCTGTTCCAGCAGTAACACGCCTAGATTTGCCATCCTCCAGTCATGAAAGTGTAACATCAGATGGTTGTGGTGTGACACCCCCCCAGATCACCCCCACATCGTGGGTGCATTACCAGGTGCCATGTGCACCACAACATGCACCTACTTTAGTAGTGCGCCTGCTCATTCATCTAGAGAACAGGGTTGCGACAGTTTTTGGGCTGAAAGAACACCAGAATACTGGCGCAATTCTGTACATACATGTCACCCTTAGGCTATGTTCACACGGCTTAATTGCGGGACGTAATTACGCCCCGCAATTACGCCGTGTGGACGGGGGCGGGGCGGGAGCGGGGGAGTAAGCAGGGGGCCGCCACGTCGCCGGCCCATCGACTATCACTGCTAGCGGCGCGTATACGCCGCTAGAAAGTGACATGTCAATTATCTCCCCGCCCGGCGGCTTCGCCGGGCGGGTAGAGTAGACGTAATCCCTAGTTCTCTATGAGAACTGTGAATTACCGTAATGAATGGGCCGTTTTCGGCCCGTAATTGGCGAACTTCGGCGCGTAATTACGGACCGAAATACGGCCCATTTTAAGCCGTGTGAACATGCCTTTAGCGGTATGAGCCGCGGGCGCACTCATGTCCCCTCTCTTGTCATGCTGCTGGGGACGTTTGACACCATGGTCCGCATGTCGGGCTGCGGGCACAGTCATACTTCAGTCCAGTACTTAGCTCCCCACGCTTCCGGTCCTATGTCTGCCAATGCGCGTGTGCCTGCTCCCAAGTGAAATTTAAGGGGCCAGTGTGCCGGTAACCTGCTAATTGACTGTATATTTTATGATCACTACCTCTGCTTCCTTGCCAGATCCATAGTTCCCAGCGTCTTCGAGAAAGTGTTCTGTTAGGCCTCGTTCACACGGCTTATTTGCCGACGGATTGGCGCCGTATTCCGCGCCGGATTTGCGCTTCAATACGGCGCCAATCCGTCGGAGTCATTACGGTAATCCACTGCTCTCATTGAGAACAGTGGAATCCGTCGCTCCTCCCCGCTCGGCAAATCCGTCGGGCGGGGAGAAAGTGACATGCACATTATTTACGGCGCGGAAGCGCCGTAAACAATGCATTGTCTATGGGGCCGGGAGCGGCGCCCCCACCGCGCTCCGGCCCCGTCCCGCCCCGTATTCACGGCGGATTTGTGCGCTCAATACGGCGCACAAATCCGTCGGCAATAAGCCGTGTGAACGGGGCCTTAGTGTTCCTGTCTTGCCGTGTATCTTGACCTCCATCCACTGCCCACGTTTTGCCTTCTGCCTGCCCTTACCTCTGTGCCTGTCCCAGAGTACAAAATTGCCTGATGATTCTGCACCACGCTGTACCCCAGTTGCCACCGCAAGCAAGTCACATCAGGGATAGCAACCAGGAGGCTACTTAGACTCTGCTCCCTGACGTGGCTTATACCACTGCTTGCGGTGGTCCAGAGGATCCATACCTACCCAGCAGTTACATTTAACAGTCAGAGAGAGCTGCTGGAAGCTAGAAATCAAGTTCTATGTTGAGAATAGGACCTTCTTTGTGTCATGTACTTTATAAACAATGTTACAGATAAAAAAGAAAATGGGCCCCTCGTCTGAGACCCAGAAGAGCATGTAGTACCGCACTGTACTGTAGAGAAGCACTACTAAACCGCCAATCACTGCATGCACATGACTAATATGGATATTTTGCAAGTACATTGTTCATGATAATTGGCCGGATAAGTATCTGTGACATTGTGTTTTGAAACCACACTCAACATAAAAAGTCAGAGAAAAGACCATGGTAAGTTTAAAATAATGTATCCTGAGACCACTGCAATACCCATACGTCCTAGCGGGAAGTGTGTTCCCGAAAACGGATGTATGGGTACGTCCTGGCGATTGTGTGGGCTTACAAGCAAGCCCCGCACGATTGCGACATGGGACCAGCTGAGTGAGCTCCGGCCACGGGTGATTAACCCTTCATTATGGCAGGTCGCAATAATGAAGTTACAGGCAGGAGGAATGAGCTCCTCCTACCTGCGATCGTCGCAGTAAGCGGCACTCTGCACCACTACTGGTCTCCTTACCCGACAGCCCGGGTGCTTTACTAAAGCATCCAAGCTGTCTGGTGACGTCACCATGCCCGCAATGCATTGTGGGCATGGTGACTGACAATCACCATGGAGACCAGTATACAGCAGCAACGTTGTGTATTGGTCTGCCTTCAAACAGCGATCTGAAGATCACTGATACAAATCCCCTATGGTGAAAAGTGAAAGAAATGTGAAAAAGTAAAAAATAGTTTAAAAAGTAAAACACAAACACGAAAAATAAAATAATAAACACGTACACCGCCCTTTTCCCCTTTACAAACGCCAATCGCCCCAAAAAAGATCAAAAATAAATAAAGTACATGTATTTGGTATTGCCTTGTAACAACTTGCCCTATAAATGTGTCACTTACTTAACCCGCACGGTAAACAGCGTAAAAAAAAAAAAAACAGTTACAGAATTGCAGTTTTTGTTAATCCCGCAGCATGTAAAATGGAATAACCAGCGATCAAAAACTCAGATAAACACCAAAGTGGTACCAATTAAACTGTCAGTTCATCCCGCAAAAAAAAAAAACCTTACACAGCTCTGTATACGGAAAAATAAAAAAGTTATGGCTATCAGAATATAACGATGCATAAATATTGTTTTACACAATAAAAACACTTTAAAAAAAAAAGTGCTTTCACATAAAAAAATATATATAAACTGGGTATCGCTGTAATCATCTCGACCCAAGGAGTAAAACTAACTTGTCACAAATACTGCATGGTGAGGGCTGTTAAAAATAAAAAAAGCTACTGTGATTGCAGTATTTTCTTCACCCTGCCTTCCAAAAAACAGATTTAAAAGCGATCAAAAAGTCTTGTCCCTCCAAGAAGGATACCATTAAAACTATCAAATCATCCCGCAAAAAACAAGCCCCTACACAGCTCCGTTATGACTCTCAGACTATGGCAATGCAAAAATGTGTTTTCCTTTTTGAATAAAAGTGTTTTTATTGTGTAAAAGCAGTAAAACATAAAAAAAATTGTATCGCTAGGATGTCATTTATACTGCAAGGTGAACGCTGTAAAAAGTAAAAATAAAAAACACTCCCAGGATTGCAGTATTTTGTTCAAAATGGCTCAAAAACCTTATTAAAAAAGTGATCAACATTATTAGACTTCAAGGCTTAGTTGTTTGTTTCAGATACATTATTGATTACAGCTTTGAGTACTATACAATCGTATCCGAAAACTGAATTCTGAGTCCTTATTACTCTATATGATCAAATTGTTTCCTAATAATGCTATTTTTTGTAAACGCATTCTCATCACTGTTGTAACATTATATATGTAACTTGTGTTAATAAAGCGTTTTAAATAAAAAAACAAATGAAAAAAAAAAAAAAAAAAAAAGTGATCAAAGCGTCATATGCACCCCATAATGGTACCAATAAAACTGTCAACTCACCCCGCAAAAAACAAGCCCATAATCAGCTCCGTATACAGAAAAATAAAAAAAGTTATGTCTCTTAAAATAGGAAAACATAAAAACTCAAATTTTTATAGATATATTTCTATTGTGTAAAAGTAATAAAACATAAAAAAATATATAAAATTTATATCATTGCAATTGTACTGACCTCCATAGTAAAGTTATCCAGTCATTTATCCCGCAAGCGAACGCTGAAATATTGAAACCCAAAAAACAATGACGGAACTGCGTTTTTTACCCCATTTTCATGGCCCGATGCTAAAAAAAACTATGGAACACCTGTGCGCCCAAAATGCATAATACACCCCTAGATGAGATCCATGAGGGGTGTTGAATCCAAAATGGTGTAACTTCTGGAAGGTTTCACCTGTTTTGGTACTTTGGGGGCTTTGCAAATGTGACATAGCACCCACCAAAATTTGCATTCCAAAAGCCAAATAGTGCTCCCTCCCTTGTACGCCCTGCCATGTGTCCAAGCAACAGTTTACACCTACATGTAGGGTATTGCCAAAATTGGAAGAAATTACATAACAAAATTTTGGGTGCTTTTTTCCAGGTTTTGTAAAAATTAAAAATTTTCAGCTACAATTGCAGATTATTGAAGAAAAATTTCTTAATTTTCACAGCCTAACGCTAAAAAAATTTGTGAAACACCTTTTAGGTCGATATACTCCCTGCATCCCTAGATATATTCTTTAAGTGGTGTAGTTTCCAATATGGGGTCTTTTTAGGGGTGTTTATTAGCACCTTAGGGTGTCCGCAAACCTGAAATGGCGCCTAAATAAAATTGTAATAAAAATTGGACCCGAGTCTGGTAGGTTCTCCTCCTACTCTGAGGCTTGTGATTGAGCCAAATAGTGCACTATGGTCACATATGGAATATCTCTGAAAACGGCAGAATCTGGGGAATCAATATTAAATTGTATTTCCCTGTTCTCATCTACCGTGTTCTTGTGAATAATGGATAAAAATTGAAGATCTGCCAAAAAAAGGGAAATTTTGAAATTTCACCTGTGAAACACCTAATGGGTTAAAAGACTTCTTAAATACTGTTTTGAATACTTTAAGGGGTGTAGTTTCTTAGATGAAGTCATTTATGGGGGTATCTAACATACAAGTCAATCAAAGTCACGTCAGAACTGGACTGGTCCCTAAATAAAATTTATATTGCAAATTTTCTTCAAAATGTGAAAATTACTACTACATTTCTAAGCCCCCTAATGTCGTACACAATAAATTTAAAAAATGATGCCAACCTACAATAGACATATGGTAGATGCTAGTTATAAATTATTTTAAGTGGAATAACTATCTTACATGCAGAAATTTTTGAAGTTTGAAAATGGTAAATTTTTCAAATTTTTCAAGATACTTTTTGGACCAAAGTTTCTTACAAACTTAAAGCACAATGTGTCACAAGAAAACTTTCTCTGAATCACATGGATAGGTAAAAGTGTAAAAAAATTATTCTCACATAAAGTGACACATGTCAGATTTAAAAAATTGGGCTCTGTCAGAGAGGTCAAAACTGGCTCCGGCAGTAAAGGGTTAAAGAAAAGAGGTCTCATGGGTAACTTAATAAATGCATAAATCTCCTTATTTATTTATATCCGTAACAAAGGGGCTATGTATGTGTCTAGATAAGGGGGGGATCAAACTAATTTTCACAAGGGCCACATCAGCATTATTGATGCCCTCAAAGGGCCAATGGTAACTGCAAAGGCGGATTCACACTATGTTAATGGCTATGTTCGATGTATCCAGGGCTGTCGTTAGGGGAGTACAGCCGGTAGTGCCATACGAAGCCCTATCGGCAGCTACTGCCCCCTTGCTTCACAGGAGTGGTAGAAAGTGCAGGCTGCAGGCCTGTCCTTTCTACCATATAGGCTATCTCAATTTTATGTGTGTCCTTGCGACGCTCATACCAGTGAGTTGTATGGCAGAGCAGAGAGGGCTATGTACTTGCTGTATGTCACTGCGCAGACAGCGCGATGGGGGGACTGTATCTACCAACCTTCTGGGGCCCCTATATACCTACCTACAAGAGGGGGGGTCCTATATACATCTTTACCTACTGGGAGCCCTATGTAACTACGTACGGGCGAAGGGGGCTATATACCTACCCATCAAAGGGGACTATTTACCTAGCAACCAGGGGCCCTATCTACCTACCTACCAAGGGACCATGGGGGTCATTATTATCACTTGGGGCAATATGGATGGGAAGTTTGTACATAGAAAAAAGGGCACAGTTAGGAAGATGATAAAGAAGTGAGGAGTCTCAGGTGTTTATGAATTCTGCAAGGATGAGTGGTGGCCGGGAGAAGTCATAGTGGCCTGAACCGGATGGAGAAGAAAAGAGAAAGAGAATAACTCATAAGACAAGATGTCATCTATGAGTCACTAAATGTAACTGAACTGTGTACACTGGTACCTACCACTATAAGGTCACTGTATGAAGGTTGTATACAATCTGTAGAGCCTGTGGCGAGCGGGGGCCCAGATGCTTCAGCTGTACAGGGCACTGACATTTCTCATGAAAGCCCTGAGTGACTGGAGATGTCAGAGGGGGGAAGAAACAGTGACTGGAGAGGTCAGAGGAGGGAAAAGACAATGACTGGAGGGTTCTGAGGGGAGAAAGACAGTGACTGGAGGAGTCTTGGGGGGGACAGTCACTGGCAGGGTGTGGGGGGGATACAGTGACGTGGAGGGTACAAAAGGGGAGCGATAATGACTGGGTGGGTAAGGGGAGGAGACAGTGACTGGGTGGGCTAGGGGGGAGACAATGATTGGGTGGGTCAGAGTGGGGAGACAATGGATGGGTAAAGGGGGAAAAAGTGACTAGAGGTCACAGGGGAGGAGACAGTGATTAGAAGAGTCAAAGGGGGAGAGACGGTGACTTGGGGGTCAGACAGTAACTGGAGGGTTCGGTTAGTGTCTTGGGAATTAAAGGTGGGAAAACCATGACTGTGGGGACAGTAACTGGGGTTCAGATCGGGGTAGACAGTGACTGAAGGGGTCAGAGGGGGAGAGACGGTGACTGGAGACGTACGCGGGGCAGAGGGACAGTGACTGAGGGGATCATAATGGCGGGTGCAGTGGCTGAAGTGAGTCAGAGAATGGTGGGCTCACACTGCTCTCAGCTCATTGCAGATATCAAGACACAGTGCAGCCTGCCTCGGACTGCGGGACACAGTCTCAATAACAGGACTGTCCAGTTCAAATTAGGACAGTTGAGAGCAATGCTAAAAGTGCTAAGCACCTCAGGTCCCGGCAGTAAAATCGTTGGAGACCCTGCCAAAAATATTAAGTACCTTATGTCCCATCAGAAAAACCATTGGGGACCAGGAGAGTAGCTATAGGGAGTGCAGAGGTCGCAGTCGATACCGGGTCATGCAGCCTGAAGGGGCCCAAAAGTCTTCCTGCCGCATAAGGTGATACCAGCATTGTAAGTTGCACATGTTAGCTGGGGGGACCCATTTGACTTTTTGCATCAGGGCCCCAGAGCTTAAAGTTATGCCTCTGTTGGGGACACTGCTAAAAATTTTAAGCACCCCACGTACCGGCAGAAAACCCATTGGGGACCCAGCCAAAAAAGTTGATCACCCCAGGTCCCAGCAGAAAAGCCAAAGGGACACTGATAAAATGCTAAGCACCTAGGTCCCGGCAGAAAATCGTTGGGGACCTTGTAAAGATGCTAAGCACACCTGGTCCTAGAAGAAAAACCGTTGGGTAGCAGGTCAGATATGCTAAGCGACCCAGGCCCTGGCAGAAAAACCATTAAGCACCCTGCCAAATATGCTGAGCACCCCAGGTGCCTGCAGAAAAAATGATTGGGACCCTGCTGGAAACAACCCTGAAACCCAGCTGAAAAACCATTGGAGACCCAGTAAAAAATGCTAAGCACCCCACGTCCTGACAGAAAAACTCTAGCATACCCTGCCAAAAATGCTAAGCACCCCAGGTCCCCGCAGAAAATCCATTGGGAACCCTGCTCAAAATGCTAAGCACCCTGGGTCCTGGCAGAAAAAGCATTGGAGACCCTGCCAAAAATGCTAGGCACCGCAGGTCCTGGGATAAAAACCATTGGGGACCCTGGATAAAATGCTAAGCACCCCAGGTCCCGGCAAAAAATACATTGGGGACCCTGGTAAAAATGCTAAGCACCCCAGGTTCCATCAGAAAAAATGTTGGGGACCTTGGTAAAAATGCTAAGCACCCCGAGTCCAGCCAGAATAACTGTTGGGGAGCCTGCTAAAAGAAAAATAATCCTGAAGTCCTGCAATTTTCACTTTGGCCACTAAGCCTAATAATAACCTGGCACTTCCTTTTCAGCAGACTCCTCATTATCATCACAGGCAGAATTATACTAAAAGGAGACGCCAATGTGTATATATAACACTGAATCCACCATTTACAATAGGAGATAGTCATAGCTCCCCTTCCACTTCTCTGCACACTTCCCAGGTCACAGAGCATGCCTAGAAAATTCCCCTATAGAAGTCAAAGGTTCTGCTCCTGTTCACAGACTCCTATGTCCATGTAGATGCTGTAAAGTAAATCTCTCTAAATGATGATAAAATCAGCTCAGGCAAGATGGCAGCCCCCATTATCATACAGGCAACAGAATTGAGAAATCTACATTCTGAAAATACCACGGCTAAAAAGAAAAGAATATGGATCAGGGTCTTGTTTTACTTAGTAAATAAAAAAAAAATTGGCGAGAGATTCCATTTAAATCACCACTCCAGTCTCCCTCAATCCTTTAGTTCATTAGAAATTGCTTGTAGGCCCACTGTAGTGCCAGTAGTTTTGCTCACCTGCTGCTGCATACAGGATTTTTGTCTGATGCAACAGTCTCTGTTGGGTCACATGACCTGCTCTCTGATTAGCTGATAGACCCTGTGCTTTTGATGCTGACGGGAGAGCTGTCTCTCTATGAATCCTTATAAGACCGACTTTGAACCTCCCATAGCAATGCATAGAGAGATTCACTTCTGGGTCACACAACCATGCGGATTGTTTCAGCAACTCAGAGTGTAGGTCACATGATCCAGTGATAGCAGTGACCATATGAGGGTAGCTGCCAGTTGTACAAAGGCGCTCCGCAGACATATAAGTGATAACAGTGTAATTACATTTAGAGACTCACAGGTGTCAGAGTGGAGAGGAGACAGTGGCTGGAGGGGTCATACGGAGTTAGACAGTGATTGGAGGGGTCAGAGTGGGGGAGAAAGTGACTGAAAAGGGCAGTAGAGGCAACTGCCGCCAGTAACTACCGCCCCCTTGCTTCACAGAAATGGTAGAAAGATCAGGCTGCAGGACTGTCTTTTCTTTTTTTTAAATATATTTTATTAAACAGAGATAGTTGAGAGTCTGGAGCATTACATTTGTTGGTTCGATTAAACTCGCCAAAAGGCCAGAAAAAGATAACTTTCATGTGAAACTCGACAGTCTATTATTGTGCTGAGAGGTGAAGGCTATTCCATGTGAGAAGTTGCCAAGAAACTAAAGATTTCCTAGAATGGTGTGTACTACTCCCTTCAGAAGAGAGCACAAACAGGCTCTAACCAGAGTAGAAAGAGAAGTGGGAGGCCCCGCTGCACAACTGAGCAACAAGACAAGTACATTAGAGTCTCTAGTTTGAGAAATTGACGCCTTACAGTTCCTCAACTGGCAGCTTCATGAAATAGTACCCGCAAAACGCCAGTGTCAATGTTTACAGTGAAGAGGCGACTTCAGGATGCTGGCCTTCAGGGCAGAGTGGCAAAGAAAAAGCAATATCTGAGACTGGCTAATGAAATGAAAAGATTAATATGGGCTAAAGAACACAGATATTGGACAGAGGAAGATTGGAAAAAAGTGTTATGGACAGACGAATCGAAGTTTGAGGTGTTTGGATCACACAGAAGAACATTTGTGAGATGCAGAACAACTGAAAAGATGCTGGAAGAGGGCCTGACGCCATCTGTCAAGCATAGTGGAGGTAATGTGAGGGTCTGGGGTTGCTTTGGTGCTGGTAAAGTGGGAGATTTGTACAAGGTAAAAGGGATTTTGAATAAGGAAGGCTATCACTCCATTTTGCAACGCCATGCCATACCCTGTGGGGGGCGCTTGATTGGAGCCAATTTCATCCTGCAACAGGACAATGACCCAAAGCACACCTCCAAATTATGCCAGAACTATTTAGGGAAGAAGCAGGCAGCTGATATTCTATCTGCAATGTAGTGGCCAGCGCAGTCACCAGACCTCAACCCCATTGAGCTGTCGTGGGAGCAGCGTGACCGTATGGTACGCAAAAAGTGCCCATCAAGACTATCCAACTTGTGGGAGGTGATTCCGTAAGCATGGGGTGATATTTCTCCAGATTACCTCATCAAATTAACATCTAGAATGCCATAGGTATGCTATGCTGGAATTGCTGCAAAAGGAGCATTCTTTGACAAATCAAAGTTTGAAGTAGAAAATTATTATTTCAAATAAAAATCATTTTCTAACCTTGTCAATGTCTGGAATACATTTCTATTCATTTTGCAACTCATTTGATAAATAAAAGTATGAGTTTTCAGGAAAAACACAAAATTGTCTGGGTGACCCCCAAACTTTTGAACGGTAGTGTATCTACTTCCAGATTTCCTAGGGAGTCTTTCAGTTTCTCTGTCAGGTAATATTTAGTATATTTGAATGGCTCCATCATTTCTTTAATTTCTGTATCATTACACAGACCTTGGAAATGAAAGCTCTCCATTTCTTCATGAAACTGGTTACACTTCTGGCGTTGTGTCTTTCAGTGTCCACTTTTTTAATATGCAGTATCTGCTTAAAAGTTTTTTATTTCTTCCAACGTGGGAGATGATTTTTCTATCCAGTGTCGTAGAATAATTTTACATGTACCCCTTTATGAGTTATAAGTTTCTCCCTCTCCTCCTTTTGAACCCCATTATTTATGTAATGGAACAAGAAAGCTTGCGGAATAAATGGTACTTCGACATTCCATATGTCCAAGGCCTGTCTTTTCTACCATATTTGCTATCTCAACTCCTTGCGATACACATATAACTGAATTGTATGACTGAGCAGAGAGAGTTATGTGCCCCCTGCGCAGGCGGTGCAATGAAGTGAAGGACTCACAGGGGAAGTGTGGTGAGGTGAGTACCTACCTACTTATTGGTGGGCCTCTATCTACCTACCTACCTTCTAGGGGCCCCTATCTACCTACCTACTGGGGGCCCCTATCTACCTACCTGCCTACTGGGGGCCACTATCTACCTATATATATTCTGGGGGCCCCTACATACCTACTGGGAGCCCATATCTATTTACCTACCTACTGGGGAACCTATCTAACTACCTTCCTTCTGGGGGCCACTATCTACCTATCTACATTCTGGGGGCACCTATTTACCTACATACCTACTGGGAGCCCCTATCTACTTACCTACCCACTGGGGACCCCTATCGACTTATCTACCTACTGGGAAGACTCTAACTACCTATCTTCTGGGTGCCAGTATCTACCTATCTTCTACCTATGTACCTACTGGAGGCCTCTATATACCTACTTACTTGGGGCCCCTATCTACCTACCTACTGGGGGGACTCTACCTACCTATTACTGGGGGCCCCTATCTACGTGCTGGGGGATTCCTGTCTACTTACCTACCTATTGGGGGCCCCTAACTAGCTACCTGTTGGAGGGTCCCTAGCTACTTACCTACCTTCTGGGGGACCCGGTATAGCTACCTACCTATATACCTCTTTACCTACTTTACCTACCTATATAACTGCTTATGGAGGGGGCTATATATCTACCTACCAAAGGGGACTATATATCAGGAGCCCTACCTACCTAACTATCAGGGCACCAAGGGGGTAATTATTACCATGTAGGGCACTATGGATGGGGCATTTGTACAGGGGGGAGGGTATAGTTAAGAAGATGATAAAAGAAGTGAGGGATCTCAGGTGTTTGCGTTGGTGAGTGGTGGACGGGAGAAGTCATCATGGTGGCCTGGACTGGATGGAGAAGAAAAGAGAAAGACTCAGCAGACAAGGCGTTATCTGTGAGTCACTAAATGTAACTGCATTGTGTGCACTTGTATCTAGCACTATCTGGTTACTAAGTTATAGCAGAGCCTGTGTATACTGGTAACTACCACTAAATGGTCACTGTATGGAGGTTATATGCAAGGAGTATAATGGCAGTCCTGGAGGTATCTGTCGGGGTACCATGAAAAAAGTTAGGCAACGCAAAGTAGCTGCGGCAGCCCCATAGAGAATTATAGGGCAGATGTTTGCTCCATTTCCCGGCGACATATGCTTTTCCTGCGGGACTTAATAGTGTGCTAGACTGCTCTATAAAAACTATGCAAACCACTTGGCCCCATAAACTTACTGCATATAATGATGATTTTAAGAGCAGTGATCATGCCTCAGGATGGAGTCTTCTCCTCTAAATGAAGCTCTGTGATTGGTGGAGACTCAACTTATCAGTAGCAAGGACAAAGCGTACAGTTGTATCTCAGGTCCACCACCAGCCTAAACTCACATTATAGTAGAAGGTTCCACCCCCGCACCCTAAAAGGGACTATGTAAGTTTCTGAGGCGGGAAGGCATAAAAATATAAATAAGTAAACTACTGTATATTTTGTGAGGCATCATTGCTGTCCCCTACAGAGTGCCGCCATAGGCACTGGCCTAGTGTAAATTACAACCCTGAAGACACACCTGCACCATGCTCCAGAAAAGTAGGTTTTCAAATAGATAAGTATGTGAATTCTGTCTATTTGCATGGAAAGGTGTGAGGACGGATGATATAATGCTAATTTACCTTCACAACCTATATTTCCCTTAAATAGAGGAGTTCATAGAGCCAGCTAAAAAAGTACTGTCACCACGTCAAAATCAGAAAAAATTATATGTATCAAAATAGTACACAAAACAATAGTAGTGTTGTTGACAAGGATGTTTAATCACAAGTCACATTAAATCAATAAAGATCCGCTTCTCAGACAAAAGCAAAACTGCCTGTGCAGGACGTCAATTGATCTATGGGTATTGTAAGAGTTCACATGAGTTTGGCCGCCATCTTGGTCCAGCCTCGTGGGACACTCTCTCTCTGGGATCGCCGCTTTGGTAAATGGAACAGCAGGTCGACACAGAATTCTCTTTAAGTCAGGCCTCCGCACGCTTTATTCTTCAACACAGCAAAAACATATACAGCATTCAAAATAAATCCTAGGCCGTCCAGCCACTAACTAAACGTACAGAGAGTCCCTCTCTAGCAGTGGTCTGGGTCTACTACCCAGCACCACAACCATGTACTCACGCCGTACAATATAGTCCTTGGGCCTGGCTTCTCTCAAGCCTGGGGGGAACAACCCTGGACAAGGCCTGCACACATCCTCCACTGACTGTGAGCTACACTCCATACCCCCTCCCCTCCCCCGGTATACTGAAGACCAGGCTATTTAACAGGCATCTATGGTAGACAAGCAGCTGAGCAACTCTACTAATTACCACCTGAGTAATTAACTACTGGTTACACTTGCCAAACTGCTGGCCTTCCTCACTGACAGCCAGCAACTTGGTAACCCATACCTTGGAACTCAGCTACTGCAGAACACATAGGCTATGTTCACACGACAATAATTGCGGGACGTATTTCGCCCGCAATTACGCCGCGTGCTCTGGAGAGGGGGCGAGGCGGGGGGGCCGGCAGACCGCCGGCCCCTTAAACATTCATTACTGGTGGCGCGTATACGCCGTGAATAATTGACATGTCACTTCATTCCCCGCTCGGCGTATTGTGCGAGTTGGGAGAGGAGACGTAATCCATAGTTCTCTATTAGAACTGCGGATTACCGTAATGACTGGGACGTATCTCGCCCCGTATTGAGTGGAGTACAGCGTGGAATACGGGGCGAGATACTTCCCAATTTCAGCCGTGTGAACATAGCCTTAGTGGCGGAGAAATGCAATCTTCTAAGGTCACATCGCCAAAGTATGTTCTCATGGCTTAATTGCGGGGCGTACAGTATGCCCCGCAATTATGCCGGGTCTTCAGGAGTTGCGCTGATCGGCGCGTACTCTCGCGACGCGGGGGGCCGGCAGCCCGCCTGCCACCATAGCATAGCATTACTAATAAATGACATGTCATTTACAGTCATATGAAAAAGTTTGGGCACCCCTATTAATCTTAATCATTTTTAGTTCTAAATATTTGTGTGTTTGCAACAGCCATTTCAATTTGATATATCTAATAACTGATGGACACAGTAATATTTCCAGATTGAAATTAGGTTTATTGTACTAACACAAAATGTGCAATATGCATTAAACCAAAATTTGACCGGTGCAAAAGTATTGGCACCCCAACAGAAAAGTGATATTAATATTTAGTAGATCCTCCTTTTGCAAAAATAACAGCCACTAGTCGCTTCCTGTAGCTTTTAATCAGTTCCTGGATCCTGGATGAAGGTATTTTTGACCATTCTTCTTTACAAAACAATTCAAGTTCAGTTAAGTTTGATGGTCGCCGAGCATGGACAGCCCGCTTCAAAGTATCCCACAGATGTTCAATGATATTCAGGTCTGGGGACTGGGATGGCCATTCCAGAACATTGTAATTGTTCCTCTGCATGAATGCCTAAGTAGATTTGGAGCTGTGTTTGGGATCATTGTCTTGCTGAAATATCCATCCCCGGCGTAACTTCAAATTCATCACTGATTCTTGTACATTATTCTGAAGAATCTGCTGATATTGAGTTAAATCCATGCGACCCTCAACTTTAACAAGATTCCCGGTGCCGGCATTGGCCACACAGCCCCAAAGCATGATGGAACCTCCACCAAATTTTACAGTGGGTAGCAAGTGTTTTTCTTGGAATGCTGTGTTTTTGGGACGCCATGCATAACGCCTTTTTGTATGACCAAACAACTCAATCTTTGTTTCATCAGTCCACAGGACCTTCTTTTAAAATGAAGCTGGCTTGTCCAAATGTGCTTTTGCATACCTCAGGCGACTCTGTTTGTGGCGTGCTTTCAGAAACGGCTTCTTTCGCATCACTCTCCCATACAGCTTCTCCTTGTGCAAAGTGTGCTGTATTGTTGACCGATGCACAGTGACACCATCTGCAGCAAGATGATGCTGCAGCTCTTTGGAGTTGGTCTGTGGATTGTCCTTGACTGTTCTCACCATTCTTCCTCTCTGCCTTTCTGATATTTTTCTTGGCCTGCCACTTCTGGGCTTAAAAAGAACTGTCCCTGTGGTCTTCCATTTCCTTACTATGTTCCTGACAGTGGAAACTGACAGGTTAAATCTCTGAGACAACTTTTTGTATCCTTCCCCTGAACAACTATGTTGAACAATCTTTGTTTTCAGATCATTTGAGAGATGTTTTGAGGAGCCTATGATGCCACTCTTCACAGGAGATTCAAATTGGAGAACAACTTGCAATTGGCCACCTTAAATACCTTTTCTCATCATTGGATACACCTGGCTATGAAGTTCAAAGCTCAGTGAGGTTACAAAACCAATGTTGTGCTTCAGAAAGTCAGTAAAAAGTAGTTAGGAGTATTCAAATCAATAAAATGATACGGGTACCCAAATTTTTGCACCAGTCAAAATTTGGTTTCATGCATATTGCACATTTTGTGTTAGTACAATAAACCTCATTTCAATCCAGAAATATTACTGTGTCAATCAGTTATTAGATATATCAAATTGAAATGGCTGTTGCAAACACCCAAATATTTAGAACTAAAAATTATTAAGATTAATAGGGGTGCCCAAACTTTTTCATATGACTGTATCTCCCCATGCACAAAATACGATCGGATTATAAGCGCGGAGGGAGGAGGCATAATCCATAGAGAACTCTGGATTACCGTAATGATTGTGGTGCATTTCGCTCATATTAGAGCGCAGTACACTCACAATACGTGGCGAAATGCGCCCCAAAATAAGCCGTGTGAACATACCCTTACTGTGTTTTATCAGAAGAGCAGTCCTTGTGAATATATATATATAAAAAACAATATCTCACAAAAGTGAGTACATCCTGCTTTGCTAAAGAAAATGAGGGCAAAGGTATTGGGCTGGCCAAGCATGTCTCCAGACCTTAAGGCTATGTTCACACGGCTGATTGCAGGGCATACAGTACGCCCCGCAATTATGCCGGGTATACTCCCGCGGCGCAGGGGGCCGGCAGCCCGCCAGCCCCATAGACTGTCATTACTCGCAACGCATAAGTGCCGTGAATAAATGACATGTCAATTATCTCCCCACGCCTATAATACGATCGTATTGTATACGCGGGGAAAGGAGGCGTAATCCATAGTTCTCTATGAGAACTATGGATTACTGTAATGATTGTGGTGCATTTCGCTCATATTTTGGGGCACATTTCACATGGTGAAATGTGCCCCAAAATAAGCCGTGTGAGCATAGCCTAACCCTACTTAGCATCTGTGGGGCATCCTGAAATGGAAGGTGGAGGAGTGCAAGGTCTTTAACATCCACCAGCTCTGTGATTTCGGCATGGATAAGTGGAAGAGGATTGCAGTGGCTGCAACCAGTGAAGTTCTAGTGAACTCCATGCCCAAGACAGTTAAGGCAATGCTGGAAAATAATGGTGGCCATAAAAAATATTGACTCTTTGGGCAAAATTTGTCAATTTTCACTTAGAGGTGTATTCACTTTTTTTGCCAGTGGTTTAGACATTGATGGCTGTGTGTTGAGTTATTTTGAGGGCTCACCAAATTTACACTGTTATACAAGCTGTGCACTGACTACTTTACATTGTATCAAAGTGTCATTAACTTCAGTTTTGTCCCATGAAAAAATATAATACAATGTAATGTAAGGTAACCACATTGCCTGAATGCCGTTATTGAATACTTGCCATCCATAGGAATGATGATATCAGGACAAGTTACTACCCCTATTTCCCCGTAAATAAGATAGTTTTTTATATTAATTTTTACTCCTAAAGACGAGCTAAGACTTATTTTTAGGGGATGCCTTTTTTTTCCATCAACAAGAATTCACATTTATTGTTGAACAAAACATAAATATGTATTAATATATTGTAGTGATTTCACCACAAACATCAGCATAAGCAGCCAAACTCTGAACTGCATAAAAAAAAAATCACTATGTCTTATTTTCAGTGGTGACTTATTTTCGGGGAAACAGGGTAGCAGTCATTAAGGGGAAAGAGAATAAATGTGAGGTCGATAGCGTACACCACCTTGTTCCCTCAGGTTTCGGACAGCCTGGATGATATCACACCAAAATTAGAACCAGACATCTGACGCAGTTTGTTCAGTCCTTTACCTGTATGTCCATTACATAACCAGGACAAATAAGTAGCCAGTGGAAGTAAACAATTAAAATTTATATTGAATATCTGCAATCAGAGTGGATACAAAATGTAAAATATAATGGAAAATAGAATTACTTTTCCAAATGCAACGAATCACCATAATTTGCTGAAATTGTAATAGATATTAACTCTACAATTTCAAGTTTTTGGTCAGAAAATCACTACGTAAAGTCAGAATGAGAATCCTGGCCATTATAATCCACTCAGGACGATGATAAAGAAAGTAATAATCGAAAGTGTCGGTATCATTCCCGCACTGATCACATGTAATTGCAGCAGTATGGGCAGAGTTCACTGACAAGATGCCCTGAGGTCTTCAGGTTTAGGGATGCTCTCTGTGTAATATCTCACCAACATCTATTGCCGATTAACACAGAGTTATTTTCAGCTACACTGCCCTGTGAGCGGTGGGAGGGTGAGAAGGAGGAGGAGGAAGGGGGAACTGATAGAAGTAAGCTTCATGTAGTAAAGAGTCTCACATCAGCCTGGGCTCAGCAGCTGGGATCAGAGGAGAAGAAACGCTCACTGACTTCTAAATGTTATGGGAAGCGAAATGGAAGATATGAACATGTATGATAAGTCGGACTCTAAGAAGTACTGCATGAGAGGAAAGCATGTAGCAGCTATCGTAGCGGCGGTGGTGGTGGTGGGGCTGGCGGTGGGGCTTGGAGTAGGACTTACTTATCCAGAGCCATGTAAAAGCACCAATGGAGATGTCACCAAGCCACCTTCATCCAGCTCTACCACAACTGTACCGGTAACCACCAGATCTTTACCCAGCTCTAGTATAGCACCTTCAGACTCTGAAGGCTGCCCGGTTGACACGAATGAAAATGGGGACTGGAGTCAGTTCAGACTCCCAAGTTACATTTACCCCCTGCACTATGACCTCAATATCCATCCGGAATTGGACCAAGATACATACAGTGGTACCGTGACGATTTGGCTGAAGCTAACTAACCCTGGTACTAAGCATCTGTGGCTACATATTAGAGATAACAAGATCACAGGGCATCCCAAGCTGAGAAATCGAAATGACCAGGAGATCCCCATCAGTCGCTGTTTTGAATTTAAACGCAATGAGTACGTTGTGTTTGAAGCCAAAGAAACTCTATCCCCAAATGATGCTAATGATGTACTGGATGATACCTACCGTCTCACACTGCAATTTGCAGGATTCTTGAATGGCTCCCTGGTGGGCTTCTACAGGACCACCTACCAAGAAAATGGCCTGACCAAGTAATGTATTTATGACTTATATAACAGAAAGTATTCCGATTGCTACAATCCAAGTGCTAGAATAGTAGGATATGCAGTATGTGTATAATATTCTAATCTTTTCATGCTTCCAGTTAATGCCGACTGATTCCTCGCACCACATTAACTCCTAACTATGCATGCTACTATGTAGAAGTAAAAGTGTAAGGGGGATGGGATTTTTGAGATTTCACAAATGTTAAATGAATTAATGACAGCAGGTCCTCGTGATTTGTAATCTATGCTGTATAATCATGTGTTCCCTGACAGCAGCCAACACATACATGTAATATTTCCAGGTGAGCTTGTCTGTGCATAGTGGCTGGTAGCAGCTTTAAAGGGAATGTGTCATCAAAAAATGACTAATTGTTTAAGTCCCGTTTTTATGTTAAACACATTTTTTAAGAATTTTTTGGTTATATATATATTTTTTTTTCCATATCACTTTCAAGATTTTTTAATAATTCTTAAGTCTTGCAGTTTTCACTTTGGCCACTAGGCCTTGTTTGCGCTGCTTTAACAGCAGTCAGAGAGATGCTTTACAGTAACTTAATGCACATGGGAGACTTAAGACTGACTCAGTCCCATTCACTTCTATAGGAGAGTTTTCTAGTCATGCTCTGTGACCTGGGAAGAAATAAGTGTGCAGGGAGGTGAAAGGGGTTTAAAAACTGTGACTATCTCCCCTTGTGTTGGGGGGATTTTTTTGTTTTTCTATTCCCCAGGGGTGTCTCCTTTCATTTTCCCCTTTTTGGTGTGAAAAATGGCAGACAACTGAGAATTTTCTGTACAGAACAGGAAGTGTAAAACTATTATTAGGTTTAGGGGCCCCAAAGTGAAAAACTGCAGGACTTAAAATTTTATTAAAAAATATTAAAAAGTGTTTTATGGAAAAAAAAAAAAACCCCAAAATTCTTAAAAAAGGGGTTGGTTTAAAACATTAAAAACGTGATTTAAAACAAAAAGGGAATTTTTGAAAAAAATTTTTCCCCTTTTAAGGCCCTTTGTTCTTTAGGAAAAATTTGAATATCAATGTGTGTGAAAGCAAAAGGGCCCCACATAGGGTATATTTTGTTTTGATCTTCAGAACACCACTAGAAGTTCTGTAATCATCGTCTTTTCATGTAATTTTTGTTTCAGTTGTAGCAAAATATATGTATAGGTGGCACCATGTATTGTGTCAATGGACTATGTCAGTGTGGTGCTCCGATAATATATTAAACTCCCACCTTTTAGCTTGTGAGGTTTTCCTATAACACGGGGCTTTGGTATATTTTGTATTATTTTTGCTTATTGTAAAGTAGCTTTTAAACCCAAAAAATTTAATAATAATAAAGTAAATTAAAAAAAAATTCTAGTTATCATGTAGGGTCTCATTTTCAAGGCCCATTTAGTAGTTACAATTTTATGACTACTCTCATTTATGTCACTGAGGCATAAAACCTTGGCTGCACCATGTTGACTATGTATGACTTTACTGAGGGACGTAGCTATAACAGGTGCAGAGGTGACAATCACTACCGGGTCCTGGAGCCTGAGGGGGCCCATAGGCCCCTATTCCACATAAGAAGACACAAGTATTATAAGTGGCACCTGATGTGTCAAGGCCCTTTTATAGATTTTGCAATGGGACCTCTGACCTTATTTTTTGACAGAGATGTAACTGAAAGCTCTTGGACACCAGTAAAACAATCTGTATCAGCGCCCCATGCCCCGTGCTATTTATTATACTGATCTCTTCACAATGTCAGAGGGTCAACTGGGCAGGGGGAAAGGGGGAAAAGGGTTTTATTTGGTCCCCTTTGGCAAAAAAGGGTCAATTGGCCTCCCCAAGGGAAAAAAACTAAAACCCCATTTAGCCCCCTTGCACCCTTTTCCCGGGCCCTGAGTTTTTTGTGGCGCCCTAGCCGGTTGCCCACTTCCCCCCTTCAATCTTTCCTGGCCCTGCGGGGCACCAAAATTCAGGTGAAATTGTTTTTTCTGTGGGTAAATTTAAATCAGTGTCAGAATGAAGTTCCTTGAACCTATCAGAGGAAATAATTCTGATGGCCCACCAAAGGCAATAAACTTGAGGGTGAATCCTATATCTATACAGGCCTTGTCCCTGGCCACTTTTAACCCCTTAAGCCCCAAGCTTAAAAAGTACTTAAAGGGGTTGTCTCACTACAAGGATTGTTTTTTTTTTTTTTATAAAGATCTTGCAAAAACAAGTCACTTTCCCGGTTATGTCCTTTAAAAACCCCGGGGTGTCCAACTTTTCCCTAGATTTTCCCCCTCTTGTATAAAACTGACCCACCCTCCCCCAGGGGCTATAGCAAACGACTGTTTGATTTCTGCTGATAGGCGGGCCAGAACAAATTTTAATATAGTTTACAAAACCTGGCTTTTTCCTGAGCCTAGTAGAACCCGGGGTAAAAAAAGGCCCTGAATTCAAAATAAAAAACCAAAAAAAAACGGGAAATTGAGGAAAGATAAATTCATTTTAGTGAGGAAAAACAAATTTAAGAACTAGCTAAATTTTGTTCTTGCCTACTTGCATTTCAACAGACGTAATTTTTTTATCTTTTAAGTGACGCAGTTGTAGAAGGACTTGTTTTGTGCGGGAGAAGTTGTATTTTTGGGGGTGTGGATTAAGTTTACAATTAAATTACTGCAGAATTTTTTTTACATTTTTTTATTTATTTTTTGTTTTTTTAATCTTTTTTTTACACCATTCACCATTTTTACACCATTCACTAGTATGTGTAGGGTTTTTTTTTTGTGTGTATAATGTAGGCATAATAAACTTTTTTAAAAATTTTATTTTTTTTTTTTTTTTTATTTATTGTTTTCTACATTTTATTTTAAACTTTTTATGTATTAGCATATTCAGGCTGCTAGGGAAAATTACAATTTTTGGGGTCATACTGTGAATATTGTGCCCGGGAAAGGGCAGGCTTGTTACACCGTCAGCCCTGGGGGTACTCTAGGTCCCCAGGGCTGACTGTTCAGACGTTCACCGGGCTCTATGGGCCCCCCCTAAACCCGGGGAACCCGGGGAAAACCCTTTTTTTTTCCGGGAAAACCCCTTTAAAGGGAAGGGGGGGGGTTCCCCCCTTTCCCCCCCAAAAAAATGGGGCCCCCCTTCCCCCCCCCTTTTCCCCAAAAACCCCCCCCCCGGGGGCTTTTTTTTTAAAACCCCCCCCGGGGAAAAAAAATTTGGGGGTTTTATTTTAAATTTTTGGGGAAAAAAGGGGAAAATTTTAAAGGTTTCCGGGGAAAAAACCCCTTTTTTTTTTTTGGGTTTTTTAAAATTTTTTTTTTTCCCCCCAATTTTTCCAAAAAAAAGGGGTTTTTTTAAAAAATTTTTTGGGGGGCCGGTTTTTAAATTTTTCCCAAAATTTTTTTAACCCCCTTTTTTTTTCCCCCCCCCCCCCCTTTTTTGGGGGGGGTTTGGGGAGTTTCCCCGGGTTTTTATTTTTAACCCTTGGGAAAGGAAATTTTTTTTTTGGGGGGAAAGGGGCAGAAAAAGAGTTAAAATTTTTTTTTTTTTAAAATTTTTTTTTAAAGGGAAGGGGGGGCCCCCCCCCCCAAAAGGGGTAGGGGAAAAAAAAACCCTTTTAAAAAAAAGGGGGAAAAAAAACCCCTTTTTTTTAAAAAAAAAAAAAAAAGGGGGGGGTTTTTTTGTTTTTTTTTCCCCCCTTTTTGGGGGGCCTTTTAAATTTTAATTTTTCAAGGGGGGTTTTTTAAAAATTTTGGGTACCAATTTTTAAAAAAAAACCCTTTAAAAAAAGAATTTTAAAAAAATTAAAAAATTTTTGTCCGGGGGATTTTCCCATCATTTGGGTTTTTTTTTTTTTTTTTTTTTAAAAAAAAAAAAAAAAAAAAAGGAAAAAAAATTTTTTTTTTGGGGTTTTTTAAAAATTTAAAAAAAGGGGGTTTTTTAAAAAAATTTTTTGGGTTTAAAACCCCCCCCCAATTTTTGGGGGTTTTAAAACCTTTTTTTTTTTTCTAAACCCCCCCCCCCCCCCCCCCCCCAATTTTTTTTTTTAAAAAATTTTTTTTTTTTTTTTTTTTTTTTTAAAAAAACCCAAAAAATTTAAAAATTTTTTAAAACGAATTTAAAATTTTTTAAAAATTTTTCCCGGGGGGTTTAAAATTTTTTAAAAAAAAACCCCCGGGGGGGGTTTTTTTTTTTTCCCAAAAATTTTTAAAAAAATTTTTTGGGGTTTTTCCCCCCCCAAAATTAAATTTTTTTTGGGGGGTTTTTTTTTAAATTTTTTAAAAATTTTTTTTTTTTTGGGGTTTAAAAAAAACCCCTTTTTTTTTGGGCCCCCCCTTTTTAAAAAAATTTTTTTTTTCCCCCCCCATTTTTTAAAAAAATTTAATTCCAAAAACCCCCCCCCCAAAGGGACCCCCGGGTTTTTTAAAAACCTTTAAAATTTTGGGGGGGGAAAAATTGGGGGGTTTTTTTTCCCCGGGGGAAAAAGGGAAAGGGGGGGGGAAAAATTTTTGGGGGGAAAAATTTTTTTTTGGGGGGGGGGGGGGGGGGGGTTTTTTTTAAAAAGGGGGTTTGGGGGGGGCCCCCCCCGGAAGGGGGGTTTTTTTCCCCCCCTCGGGGGCCCCCCCCCCTTTTGGGTTTTTCCCGGTTTTCCCCCTTTTTCCCAAATTTTTTCCCCCCCCCCGGGGGGTTTTTTTTTTTTCCCCCCTTTTTAAAAAAAAACCCCCCCAACCCCTTTTTTTAAAAACCCCCAAAAAATCCCCAAAAATTTTTCCCCCCCCCCCCTTTTCCCCCCAAAAAATTTTTCTTTCCCCAAATTTAAAAACCAAAAAACCCCCTTTTTTTTTTCCGGGGTTTTTTAAACCAAACCCCCCTTTTTTTTTTTGGGGGGAAAAAAATTTTTGGAGGGGCCCCGGGGTTTTCCGGGTTTCCCCGGGGCCGTTTTACCCAAAGGGGGGGGTTTTTTCCCCCCCCGCGGGGGGGGGGCCCCCCCGGGGGGGTTTTTTTTTTCCCCCCCCCAAATTTTTTTTCCCCCCCCGGGGGGGGCCCCCCCCCCCCCCCAAAAACCCTTTTTTTTTTGGGGGGGGGGCCCCCCCCCAAAACCCCCCGGGGGGGTTTTTTTTTTTTTAAAAAACCTTCCCCTTTTAAACCCCCCCACCCCCCCCCCCCCGGGGGAAAAAACCCCCCCCCCCGGGGCCCCCCCGGGGTTTTCCCCCCAAAAAGCAAACCCCCCCCCCAAAATTTTTGGGGGGCCCCCCGGAAAAAAGGGGGGGCCCCCCCCCAAAAACCCCCAATTTAAAAGGGCCCGGGGGGGGCCCCCCCGGTTTGAACCCGGGGGAAAAACCCCCCTTTTTTTTTTAATTTTTGGCCCGGGGGCCCCTTTTTTTTTTTTAAATTTTTAGGGGGGGTTTTTTTTCCCCCCCCCCCCCCCCCTTTTTTGGTTGGGAAAAAAAAATTTTTTTTTTGGGGGGGCCCCCCCCTTTTTTTTTTTCCCCCCCCCCCTCCCTTTTTTTTTTTTTTTTTAAGGGGGGAAAAATTTTTGGACCCCAAAGGGGGGGGGGGGGGGTTTTTTTAAAATTTTTTTTTAAATTTTTTAAAAAATTTTTTTATAAAAAAAATTTTTTTTTTTGGGGTTTTTTTTTTTTATTAAACCCCCCCTTTTTGGGGGGGGGGGCCGGGGGGGGGGGGGCCCCCCCCCCCAACCCTTTTTTTGGGGGGAAAAGGGGTTTTTTTTTTCCCGTTTTGGGCCCCAAAAACCCCCCGGACAAAGGGGGGGGGTTTTTTTGGGGGGCCCCGGGGGGGCTGGTTTGGGGGCCCCCCGGGGGGGGGGGAAAAATTTTAAAAAAACCCCCTTTTTGCCCTTTTTGGGGGGGTTTTTTTTTTTTTTGGGGGTTTGGAAAAAACCCCCTTTTTTTTTGGGGGGGGGGGGGGAAACCCCGGTTTAGGGTTTTAAAAAAAAAAACTGGTTTTTTTTTTTTTTAACCCCGGGGCCCCCCTTTTTTTTTGGGGGTTTTTTTTTGGGGGGAAAAAAGGGTTTTTTTGGGGGAAAAAAGGGGGCTTTTGGGAAAAATTTTGGAAATTTTTTTTTGGGGGCCCTTTTGGGGGGGTGTGGGGGGTTTTTCCGGGTTGGGGGGGTTTTGGGGCGGGGGAAAAACCCTTTTTTAAATTTTTGGGGAAAAAATTTTTTTAAATTTTTTTTAATTAAACCCTTTTTTTGGGGGGGGGAAAATTTTAAAAAAATTATTTTCCAAATGAAAATTTTTGGGGGGTTTTTAAAAAAAAAAAAAAATTTTAAAAACCCCCCCTTTTAAAAATTTTTTTTTAAAAAAAAAAAAAAAAAAAAAAAAATTAAGTTAAAAAAAACCCCCCCCAAAAAAAAAAAAAAAAAAAAATTTTAAAAAAAACCCCAAAAAAAAAAAATAAAAAAAAAAGAATTTAAAAAAAAAAAAAACCCCCCCCAAAAAAAAATTTTTAAAAAAAAAAACCCCCCAAAAAAAAAGGGAAAAATTTTTTTAAAAAAAAAACCAAAAAAAAAAAAAAAAAAAAAAAATTTTAAAAAAAAAAAAAAAAAAACCCCCCAAAAAAAAAAAAAACCCGGGGTTCCCCCTTTTTTCCTGGAAAAAAATTTTTTTTCCAAAAAAAAAATTTTTAAAGGGGGGGTTTTTTGGTTTCTTTTTTTTTGGGGGGGAATTTGGGGGGAAATTTTGGGTTTTCCCGGGTTTTTAAAAAAAGGGGGGGAAAAAATTTCCTTTTTAAAAAATTTTTTAAAAAAAAGGGTTAAAAGGGAAAACCAAATTTTTGGCCCCAAAAAAGGGGTTTTTAAAACCCCCAAAATTTTCCCCCCCAAACCCCCCCCCCAAAAAACCCCCCAAAAAAAAAAAAACCAAAACCCAAATAAAAATTTTTTCCTTTATAAATTTTCCCCCCCCCCCCCCCCCTTTTCCCCCCCCAAAAAAACCCGCCCGCCCCCCCCCCCCCCCCCCCCCCCCCCCCCCCCCCCCCCCCCCCGGGGGCCCCCCCCCACCCCCCCCCCCCCCCCCCCCCCCCCCCCCCCCAAAAACCCCCCCCCCCCCCCCCCCCCCCCCCCCCCCCGCCCCCCCCCCCCCCCAAAAAAAAAAAAAACCCTAGGGTCTAAAAACTTCCCAACACAGCATAAATGCCCCAAGCTCGTGAAAAAGCCTTATTGACAAAATCCATCATACACTTGTAAGTGAAATTTAAACGGGTGATCTGCCAAACATAAAGTGTTTTGCACTGTAAAACTTTAATTCCATTGTTTGCAGTAACTTTTCTAAGACAAATTCACCGCATATAGAGCAAGCTAATGTGCCTTGGACATGACTTTCTTATTAAGCAGTTAAGTTGGTGACAGCGTGCTAGATGTGTGTGCCAGCTGTAGTGAAAATTACACTGGGCACTTGGCAAAAAAATTACCATATTTTAACAGAGATGATGTGAGAAACACTTAGCTCATACCAGAGTTTAATGAGCACCAGTACAGATAGTACCCCATAGGCACTATTAACTCATCTAGCTGTGTTTAGAAACCTCCACATATTTGAGCGTGCACCCTACATATGGATCTCTACTAAACAATCCATCCGCACATATATGTAATGTTATCAACATATACTTGATGAAGAGCCAAACTTAACGAAAATTATATCATTTAGAATTTAATCTCCTCATAACAGTTTTAGACAAACCCTGTCATATGCCATAATGGCGAGGTTTATCCATAGGAAAGCGCAGATGTATACTTAGGCCTTGTTCCCACGACACTGTTTTTAAGCCGGTTTTCGGTTTTGCAAACCGGCTGACAAACGTTTACACAGACTTTTATGGTTTTTGGACGGAATATGAACATGTCTATGTGAAGGGGAGGTCTAATGTGAAGGGGGAAGGCTTTTCTCCGCTAATCGTGGAGAAAAGCCCTCCCCCTGCACCCGTGTGCACGGCACAAAAACAGTACAAATACAGTACAGTACAAATACCAGTCAGGTAAACCGCCCGGGCTTTGTCCTGTGCCGTGTAAAGGGCCGGCTGTTGGAAGTAGCTGGCTTTCCTTTAAAAAGTAAGGGATGGTTTATAACCATTCCTGCTTTCTCACTCACTTTGCATACAGCACTCAATGAGCGCTGTACACACAGATCAGCAGTCGCGTGACCACCGAGGCTCAGTAACTGCCTCAGCCAAAGGGTCTTAACAGACCCAGATCAGATCTGCAGTCAGTGCAGGGAATGGATTTCCCCTGTAAGGCTACATCCACATGGCAGAAGACAAAATACTCATTGGATTCTAATCAGAATCAGACTAGGATTTTACACTCTTTTCATTTTTTGTATTCGTTTTCGTCCAGTTTTTTTGTTGCGGTTTTTGGCTTTCGGCCGGCCCATTGAATTAATCAGTACTATAATCCACTGTTTTCAAGTGAAATGTGGCGTAATATAGAACATGTTTTAAGTTTTGTGACCCAGTTTACGGATTTGAAACCGACCCCAGAAAATTGAAGTTGTGTAGACAACAGCTCAGATTTTCTATTGAGGTCTATGGAGATGATTTACAGTCTGATTTTTGTGGATTCTAAATACTGAATGTGCCTAAAAATCCAACAGTAAATCACTGTTGTATAAACATAGACTAACTAGGGCTGATATACCAGTCCTAGTTACAAAAGAAATCAGAAAAAAGTAATGTAAAAATGTCCTTCTTCTGACCTTATGGGGTCACATTTTGTAAAATAAAATAATAAAAAAAACACACAAACACAAAATAAAATATTACTCAAATAAATACTAACAGCCTAAACTGCATATTTTAGCCTCAACGACCCTAAAACATCATATCACTGATGTATAAATGTCGATGATGGAGAAGTGACACAATTACAAAACTTTTTTTAGTACCACTTTTGCTGTTAAAAAAAAAAATGTGAGAAAAAAAACTTTTTTATTTTTATTTTGGAACTGGTTAAAAAAAAAAAAGATTACAAAGCTCATGTAATATATCAGCTCATTTGAAATGTAAGAAACTTGGATCAAGTGTTCAAACATTTATGTAAAGTGTTTTCTTTTTTCAGCAGGTGCTTGTGAATTAACTCACACAGAGAGTCAGGAACTTAAAGAGGACCTGTGGCTTCTCCTGACATGTCTGTTTTAGTAAATACTAAAACTCCCGATAAAATAACAATTTTGGATAAATGTCTGTGTTGTGTGGTGCCAACATTTCTCCAACTGGAAACGTATGAATCAGCTGGGTATTACTGTTCCTACCCAGTTTGACATTGTCCAAAAAGAGCTGACAGTCAGTGGGTGCAAGGACACACCTCTTTTTGAAAGCTGGAACATCCATCTGACAGATTCAGTAATACATTTCTAGAATGCATAACAGAGGAACAGCACAACACAGAGATATAAGAGAATATTCTCCAGAATTGCTATTTCACATGGAACACAAGGATTAACTGAAGCAGATATAGCAGAACTTACCACAGGTCCACTTAAACATATAACAATAATCATTTTTTATTTATACAGCGCCAACGTATTCCGCAGCACTTTATAATTTGGAGGGTGTAGGTACAGACAAAAAGACATATATTACACAATGAAAAGCTTCTTACAATTGAGACACAAGGTGTGAGGGCCCTGCTCGCAAGAGCTTACAATCTATTAGGATGTAGGGTAAGACGAAGGGTAAGAAGTGCTATGTTTACAATGGTCCAGCCACGTGACAAAAATGGGGTGGTTTATATAGAATTCGGATGAACCTGCCACCCAGACAGTACATCTATATACAGATAAATGCTGAACTGTAGAGAGTGACAGAAACGTGTGCGTTAGAGAGTGGGGGGGGGGTTAGCAATTAGGGATTTTGGTAGGCCAGACTGAGAAAATGTATTCTCAGGGCCCACTTAAAACTATGAGGGTGGTGACGGGGCCTGATCGCCCACGGTAGCATGTTCCAGAGAATTGGTGCCACACCTGAAAAATCTTGGAGAGGTTTGGATGACTGAGGAATATAGTCTAAGATCATCCACCGAGCGGAAAGACCGGGTAGGGTGGTAGATAGAGATGAGGGAGGAGATGTAAGGGGGTGCAGCGCAGTGGAGAGCTTTATGGGTGAGTGTGATGAGTTCATATTGTATCCTGTACTGAATGGGCAACCAGTGCAGTGATTGGCACAAGGATATGTACGATGTTGGTGGTGGGTTATTGCTAGATGACTTACAGAGTACTGATGACTTTATATGATAGAAATACAGTTCTCTTTTATAATTATTCATAGATATTTTCATTTTATGTCATGGTTTGCAAGTAGGAAAAGTCTACATTTTAGGCTAGTAAGAAGTATAGCATAAAATGTTTTTCTTACATTTCATTTGCTCTAAATTATAGATTGTATTTTAAACCAGAGTCGCATTTACCATTCTGAGGGTTTCATAGTTAAAGGGGTTGTCCGGGACTTACAAAAGCTTGTTGGTCTGCTGGGGTATGATTAAAAATAGAAGAAAAAAAAAAGAAGCATACTCACCTCCATGACGCTCCCATTCCATCCCGGAACGGAATGGGAGCATCATGGAGGGGAGTAAACTTCTTTTTTCTATTTCGAAATACCCCAGCGGACCAATGAGCTTTCATAAGTCCTAGACAACCTCTTTAAATTTGCCCATAATTCCTTGTCTGTTTAACATCACCTCAAAGCTTGTTCTGAAGAATTGCGTCAGCTAAGCCTTCACAGATGTGTCTGATAACAGGTCTGTTTCCAGTAGCAACCAGCTGAATTGTGAATGCAACTGTGGATTGTAATGTATTCAGAGTCAGTATGATACTAAGGAGCTATGGCTGCTTACACGTGTGCAATTTATCTTATATTGCTTTTAAGTCCTGACAATTTGTGTCTTTTTTTTGTATTATATACATGGGGAAGTGAATACCTCTATTTTAGTCATGTACTCCACCCATCCATTTCAGGTTGTTTCTATTTAGAATAGTTTAAAGCTGGAACTCACTTGTCCTGAATAGCAGTCTAGGCACCACGGGAAGTGAAATCTATGTAGTGTAGGTTCTCGTCTAACCTGAATTTGCCTTGGTATTGGGTGGATGGGTTTCACAATTTGATCAAACCGTGTGTACTTGTCTACAGTTCGATGGAAACATTTCACAATGGATTTATTATTATTACTATTGTTATTTATTTTAGAGCGCCCTTAGTTCCAGAGCGCTGTACATTCAAGGGGGGTTGTGTATATAATATAGGTCAAACAAGTACAAAGGTGACAATAGCTAACCACTGGAACAGAGGGAGAGAGGGCCCTGACCGTGAGGGCTTACAGTCTACAGGGAAGGAGGAAAGAGACAGAAGGTGAGGGGCAGACATGTTTGTGGGGTGTAGTATTGCAACGAGGTTATTGTTGGTTATAGGTAATCCTGAAGAGATGGGTTTACAGGTTACCTTTGAGGCTAATGAAAGTGGAGGAAGTCTGATGTGTTGGGGCAGTGAGTTCCAGAGTGTGATACAAATATGACCTGCTTTCTGTTGTAGACCAATGAGACAGAAACCTCATTGTGTGGTGAATGAATAGAAACAAACACATCCTAAAAGTAAATCCCTCTTGCCATTGAGGATCCCAATCTAAATTCGAAATTAAGGTGTCAATATGTTTTTGGAGTATGGAAAGAAGCCATAGAAGCCTTTGTAGAACATACAGACCTCATGACGATGTTGTTGCCCTTTGGTTCAAATCCCAAACCCCACAGCTGCAAGGCAACAGTGCTAACAATGAAGCCAACGTACTGCCCTTTTACATTAGAACACATTTATATTTATCCCAGGCCTTCTTAAATTCACTTATTGTTGATTTTCTAACCACATCTGCTGGAAGTTAATTCCAAACATCTCTTTTATCGAAATAATATTTTCCGACATTGCTTCAGATCTTTCTCCCAAGTAATCTTAGACTGTCCTTTTTTCTTGCATCAAGTCTCATTTTATTTTTACATTTAATTCCAAAGGGGTAACGTATCTAATTAGGGAGAGTCTCAATGTAGGTGTGGTGAGATTTAAAGGGACAGTGACTCCCACCACTAGAGTTGAGTGACTGTGACTGATTTACATATCTGCAAAGCAGCAGGACTATACACTTTTCACAGACATGTGCACTAGCTGCTAGCAAAGTACAGGGGTAAAATAGAGGTCAATAGACATTTCCACATAACATGAATAGTGCAGTTATAACATACGTCCGTGCAATCATAATAAAATACAGTATAAGAAATCATTATTAAATAAAAATAATAAATTACTGTAGTGTATCATAATACCAACTCCTGTACACTACACATTGGACAATAGATTGTACTCTATTCATGAGGTATGAGATATTTTATGTGCTTTAAGTGCACACTGGTTTCTATGGTTACCTTGTTCTGCTATCTGATTACATGAGACAGCAGGAAGTGATGTCACCATGGATACACTGGGCTCCAGAGAAAACTAATTATCTCTAACAAGATTACAGATAAGCAAGTCTTCTGAGTCCTTACAGCACATGTACCTTTTCTATTGCTGAAGATAAGATCTTCTGCACCTGTCATTAGTGTAATTACTCAGCTAGTTACAGAGAATTTAAATATGCTAATCACTGCTATATAACCATCCACAGCCTGAGGAGACAGAGTGAGTGTAAAACAACCCAGTGAAACAACCCCTTTAAATACATTCTTAAAGGCTCATGGGAAATGTGCTAGGACTCTGCAGCACTACTCTTTGGATGTAGCTTTTCTCAGTTACCCTCCAACTCACTGAGCCTTGCGATGTAAATGGGATTAGAGTCAATCAGATATTCATTTGCATTCAGCTTTTGCAGTATTTGTTACTCATCAGTGCAAAGCAAACTGCTGGTTGTGTAAGTGAAAGGCTTTAGAGGCAGGTCAAAAGGGATAACATTCCTCTTTAAAGAGAGGCACCATGTAGGTGTGAGGAGACTAACACACCATTAGTTGCTCCACTGAAATGTAAATATATTCTACAAGGCTCATGGGAAATAAGCTAGGACTCTTTCAGCACCTCCTTTGGATGTAGTGTTTCTCAATTCATACCCGATTCATGAAATATGAAATTAAAGGGACACTCTGATTGGTTGCTCTGGGAAACAAAGTGAATTTTTGAACTAGACAGTTTTCATACATGTGGCCCTTAATTTCTGGGCAATCAGCATTTAAGTCTGCCAGGATGCTTTAGAGTTTGCAGCTGCACAACAAGTGTGTTGGTTTAGTGGTGTGTCGACATTAACACCATCATCATTGCTTCATATTTTGATTATAATTTACAATACCATTTGTTAGTTTAATCATTATACAATACAATTGGTTACTTATTAATATACATACTTTTAATATGTATGTAGTGACCTTTACATTATCTTTGTTTTGCATTACTGAGAATTAATTTGCAGCAAATCATCTGGTTAATCAGACAATCATAATTAAAGTATTTAATTAAAACATGAAAAACAACTTATCTAGCCATTGTTTTAATGGATTATATACTAGGAAAATAGTTTGGTTATTGTCAGGAGTGGCAAAAGAATCTGGGGACTTTTTTTTTTCTAATGGTCCTAGAAGAATAAGTAATGGAATGTTACAGCAATCATCACACATCCCAGCCACTATATATATAACAACAACTAATAAATTAATCTTTTGGAACTTATAAACAATTTGATTAAAGAGTGATCTAAAATATGTCTATTATCTCTATAACTATGTCAAGGCCAAGCTCTTATGACAGAGAAAGACCACCAGTTTAATTTCAAAATGCTAGAATTTAGGCACATTTAAAACTTAGGGTCACATGTATGAAAACTGTCTAGGTCTAAAACTCACTCTATTGCCCACTGCAACCAATCAGAGCGGCCCTCTCATTTTCCAGAGCACTATATAAAATGAAAGGGGCGCTAAGATTGGTTGCTATGGGCAACAAAGTGCGTTTTAGACCTAGACAGTTTTCATACATGTGGCCCTTAGTGATTAATATAGAAATCACACGCATACACTGGTCACAAGCTAGACACATACTGATACTTCTGATATTGGTGGACTGCGAATCTTTGATTGTTTACACAATGGATTTCACTTTTTTTTGTGTGGGAGCATTACCCTATATAGGATTGCACTGAATACTGGTCATTTGAGTAGATACCACATATATACAAACATCACATATAAATACACACACACACTATCTATATTCATATGCAAGCATTACAGACACATAGACAAACATACATACAAATATACTACAGTCACATCAATATACACCTTTATGCAGGGTCGTTGACTCACTTGTGCATTGGAAGGGGAGTCCAGCAGTCTTGAGAAGACATAGGGAGTGGCAACATGGCTGAGCTTCCTGTTATGTCCTACTCTCAGCCTGGCAATGCAGACTCCCCTCCTCCACCATCCCGACCTCCATGTGGAGCCACCAACCCATCACTATTACAGCAGCTGGAGGCTGTTGTAATTTATGTCGGTGTTAACATGGTTTCCTGCAGGGGGAGAGGGCGCAGCTCTTTCACAAAACTTTTTAGCAGCCCTGTCAGGATCGGACAGGCCCCCAAGTGACAGGCACTGGCATCTTATGTCAGGGTCCGGCCGGAAGTGAACAGTACGTTACAGTAATCTACTTGACTGGTAGTCCCAACACTGGCAGACCAGACAAACCTCCTAATGATAGCGAGCTCCGTAGCAGCAAATACAGCTCCTACGGTGGTAGCTCTTCCACTGCTTGTAACTACTTCCCAATTAAATAACAATTTTGGAGCATCTTCTCTTATAACTCTGTGTTGTACTGTTCCTGTGTTATTATTTCTAGAAATGTATTACTAAATAGTCAACTGGTTGGTGTAATTATCCTTGTGAAGGGGTATATCTCTGCTCTGATGCTGTCAGCACTGGTTTGACTTTGTAGGTACACACCCACAACCAGGACCACCATTAGAAATATCAGGGCCCCATACAGCTGAAATGTCTGGGCCCCCCCTGTCAACCCATCCCCTGTTAACCCCACTCCCACCAACCCCATTGCCCCACGCCAAATTCCCTGCCACCTAGGTATAGCACTCCGCTCACCCGTATGTAGTTAGTTGTAGTGAACCCCCTTAGGCAGGTAGGTAGTGGGCCTCCTCCTATGTGGATAGGTAGGTACTGGGACCACCCTTAGGCAGATAGGTAGTGGGACCCTCCTCAGGCAGATAGGTAGGTAATGGGCCCCTTTTAGGCACATAGGTAGGTAGTGGGCCCCTTAGGTAGGTAGGAACACTGAGGGTTAGGGGGGGCACTGCTCCGAAAGATAGGGTGGCTTGCTTCTGCCGAGAGGGGGCCCAAGCTGCGCTCAATATATTCACATACAGTACACTTACCCCCACAATTATGGCTGGGCTGGATCGGGTGGGGTGGGGTGGGCACCGGGAACGCTGCCGCTGAGAGGAAGTCCCAGCTCCCGGCACAGCTGCGCTCCAGAAATCTTCTACTTACATGCCTGCGCGCTGTAGCGGGAGTCGGGACTTCCTCTCTCTGTTTCCGCTGCCGCTACGTGCCCAGCGGCGAGGTGCGGAACAATTTGAATTAGTGAGACTCCGCCTCTCGGGGGCGGGACCTCATGGAATAAAATTATTTCGCATCCCGCCCACAGACAAAGGAGGAGGGCCCGACTCTGGCTACAGCACACCGGCATGTAAGTAGAAGATTTCTGGAGTGCAGCTGTGCTGGGAGCATGGGCACCGCTCCGCCCCGCCCGGACCGCGTTACTTAAGTTTTAACTATATTTGGAACTAGGGCCGAAGCGGAAGCGGAGCGCAGGGTAGCTGTGCCGGGGCCCGGGAGCACGGGCCCCTCACAGAGCCCCCGTCCCGTCGACACTCGCCAGCCGCCACCGGGCCCTATGTAGGGCGCGGCGCTCAGCTGCGCCGTGCTCTACTGTGTATTGTAAAATAAGGGGGCTTGCTTGAAGCATTACATTCCTAAGAGAAATAATAAAAGAACCACAGAAGACATCTAATAAAAGATGCTCCAGAATTGCACAGGGTAAACCATTTTGTAATAAAATAGGTCAAAAGAGACCATAGGTTCTCCTTATGGAGACCAGCTGTGCATAGAGTCTTATGGGCAATGCTCCATTGGAAAAAGCTCTCTCCTAGTGATACCTGTTGAAGACAACTACTCTGTAAGTCAATGTATTGACCTTTTTTCAAGTCTTGCACCATTGCCAGGCATGTCTGTATGACAGAATGAAATGAAATGCTGCAATTCTTACGAAAAGAAAAGTTTCTTTTAACCTTTCCCTAAAACCAAACCTTTACTTGGCTTGATGAAGTATACATGTGTTTTCAATGGGAAAGGGGGAATAAGCCATTGCCAAACTCCTCTGGCAGTAGCTTGTGTCCTATGGGAACAAAGGATCTTTTATGATAATTGCAGGATTCCAGAACTGTTTATTCTTCCCTGGACCCCTAAAATTTCGGCTTGTTACCTAAAAGGATGGCGCTAAGCCTAAAAAAGACTTTCGGGATATTAGGTTCATAAAGTGGTGTACAATGCTATGTATCTGCAGTAATGGGAATATTTGAAAGATTGTTCCCACATGAGGTAAATGAAGGGAGGGTCACCCCATAATACTACTGCCATACCCCTAACAACCGCGTCAGTGAAGGTTGGCAAAACCCAAGAAAGGGATTCCATCATGTGCCATTATAAGACTGTTTTTTTTCATATATGGCAGATGATCTATTTGACCTTCTTTGGCACCTGGGCTTGGGTGTGACTGTTAGTTTTACACCCCTCTTCATAAACTTACTCCAGGGCATGTATTTGAAATTCTGCATCATCTGCAGAAAACAATTAACTGTATTTTACAGTGCAACAGATAAAAATCAAGAGCCCAACATGTATCCGATGCATTTGGTTCTTCATTATAACATATCATGGCAACCTAAATAAACCCAATTAAAATATAATCTTTAATAGATATACATTAAAATAGAATACAAAAATTACCCCCCCATTCAGAATAGTTTAGCAAAAAGTGGTTACCCAGAGGGCTTACAAAGGACTCACGGTTAGGTGATCCTCGATGACAAGGAAAGTCCTGAAAACAAGTGCCAATCACAAAACAAAGGAAAAACCTATAATAATCCTATTTTCTCCCTACCCAAACGCAGGGACATCGCCCCAAAAAGGGCAGCTCCGCAATTAACTAGTCCCTAAGGTATAACCTGTTCCTAAGCAATAAGCAATAAGGAACAAAAAAGATGATAGGAAAAATATACTGTCCTCCCCCATAACCGACGCGTTTCCCCCTTCTAGATAATAATTGTTAATCGGTAAACTATCCTAATAGTGATTACCCTTTTATTTGTAGTGCCAGGCCAATCATTGGGTATACCGGCTTATTATCCTTTATCATTATTACATCTTCTGGATACCCTTATCATTATTACTATTAGGATTAGGATAGTTTACCGATTAACATTTTTGTGTCCCCTGAGGAACCCTTCTTATTTAGAAGGGGGAAATGCGTCGGGTATGGTGGAGGACAGTATATTGTCCTATCATCTTTTTTGTTCCTTATTGCTTAGGAATAGGTTATACCTTAGGGACTAGTTCACTGCGGAGCCGCCCTTTTTGGGGCGATGTCCCCGCTTTTAGGTAGGGAGAAAAAAGGGTTATTGTATGTTTTTCCTTTGTTTTGTGATTGGTACTTGTTTTCAGGACTTTCCATGTTTTTGTCTGCTTGTCATCGAAGATCATCTAGCCGTGAGTCCTTTGTAACCCCTTTGGGTAACCACTTTTTGATAAACTATTCTGAATGGTGGGGTGATTTTTGTATTCTATTTTAATGTATATCTATTAAAGGTTATATTTTAATTGGGTTTATTTAGGTTGCCGTGATATGGTTTATACAACCCAATGCTCTGTATAGTTTTTTTGCAGTTATTAATCTTCATCATCATAACCTTATAGAACAGTTGAAACTAATACTACGATTGTTGATTCCAGAAAATGCTAAGATTATGTATGTTATCGTCAATACCTGATTAAATATTATTGCAGTATTTAATCAGGAAAAAGTTAAGACAGATTACTTCTGATTGGTGGGATGTGTTTTAATCATTTTAGAACTTGTCTTTTAAAGTCAGTTCATTAATACACAGTCAAGTCACATTATTATGACCATTTCCAGAGTAAATGTCGTGTGCAGCACAGATAACAGAGGTATGGGGATAAAATTTGTTCCTTGTATAGTAGATTTATTTGTTAACTTTATAACTATCAATTAGAGGTATCATACATTGAAAACTGTCTTATAGCTATTTGTATGTATTTATATGAAATATACTATTTTATATAAATACATCTAGATATACCCTGGAATTTCAACTCTTTATGCAAACACATAGAAACGAACCAGCAGCCCTGAAGACACCAAGATACAGAAAAACACGAAATATATAAATTATTTCAAAGTGCATTTCTGCTACATATAGTGTATATGGAAATCTAAAGCTCTTAGCGCACATTTTTGATCAAACCTCTGAGGGCCCATCCACCGGTGATAACGTGGCCTCGGTTCAGATAGGGAACATGCTTTAATTCTCATCACTTTTGGTCTCTTCTTTCAAGGCCTCCATACGTTTTAGAGCATGAGTATCCTAACTATACTCTGACAACAGCAATTGTTTTGGCACTGGTTTACTGGAGGAAATTAGGCTTGATTTGGTGTGCTTAAGGGGAGTTATAGGCATGTTCTGGTGGGATGCCATGTGCTTGGGTAGGGCCCAGGTCACTGCTTTGTCCAGGTACCCATTATGCTATTAAAAAAGGCCTGCGTATCGCAAACAAGGTGATCCCCCAGATTCTCAGTTGGGTTCAATAATTGGGAAATAAGGGGGCCAGGGTAGTACTTGGTCTTGGTCATGCTCTTTTAATGTATGTCGGACATTTCTAGCTGTGTGACATGTTGCATTGTCTTGCTGTAAGATCCCATCCGCCCCCGGGAAGACAACATTGGTTAAGAATGCCTTCTATATGGATAAGTGGCCCAGAGAATGCCGCAAAACCATTCACCAGACCATAACGCTGCTACTACCAGCAATGGTTGCAGGGTGTTTGTTTTCGACTGCTTTTCAAATGACACACCAACGTCCATATGTTTTATGAAGTAGAAAATGTGACTTATACAGTATAAGAAGCCAATCCTTTGATAATCAGTGATGGTCCAATTCCAATACTGCCATGAAAAATGAAGCTTTACCTGCTGAGACAACATCATTAGCAGAGGTACAGTGACCGTTTATCTGCTTTGGAGCTCCAGATTTTGTTGGGTTTCATAAACATTTGTTTTATACACACGTCTAGTAGCTGCTGGTTCATTTTAGCGGTGAACTGCGCCACTGCAACGTGTCAATTTCCTTTTGTGCTTTTTTGTAACCTCATAATGCCTTCATAATAATATAATAATAATAATAATCTTTATTTATATAGCGGCAACATATTCCACAGCACTTTACAATATAGAGGGAATAAGCACAGACAAACCAGACATTACATTATAAAAAAGCTACTTACAAATGAGACACGAGGTGTGAGGGCTCCTGCATCGCAAGAGCTTACAATCTATTAGGGTGTAATGGGTGAAAACAAGGGTGACAAGTGCTTGGTTTACAATGGTTCCGCCATGTTACACATAAATATGGGGTAGTATACATAAAATAAGTGGATGAACCTGCCATCCCAACCATACATTCTATATACAGATAATGCCTGTGGGTGCCAAAGTTCAGAACGTGATGACTGTGTGACAGAATTTGGGGGGTTAACAATTAGGGATCTTGATAGACTTGTCTAAGAAGATGAGTTTGCAGAGCGCACTTAAAACTGCGAGGGTTGTGAGTGTGCCTGATCACATGGGGTAACATGTTCCAGAGAACTGGTGCAATATGTGCAAAATCTTGTAGACGGGCATGGGAGGTTCGGATGAGTGAGGTGTGTAATCTTAGATCAGTAGCAGAGCAAAGAGACCGGGTAGGGTGGTAGACATAGATGAGGGAGGAGATGTAGGGGGTGCAGCGCTGTGGAGAGCCTTATGGGTGAGTGTGATGAGTTTATGTTGTATCCTGTACTGAATGGGCAACCAGTGCAGTGACTGACAGGGTAGAGGCATCAGTATAGTGGCGGCTGGAGAGAAAGACAACCCTTGCTGCTGCATTCAGGACAGATTGGAGAGGGAAAAGTTTACAGAGAGGGAGACTAACAAGTAGGGAGTTACAATAGTCAAGACGAGAAAGAATAATAGCAACAATAAGAGTCTGGGTTGTTTCCATAGTGAGAAAAGGACGGATTCTGGAGATGTTCTTAAGGTGCAGGTGACAGTAGCGGGCATGGATTGGATGTAGGGAGTGAAGGACAGATCAGTATCTAGTATAACCCCAAAACAGCGGTCCTGTTGCCTAGGAGTTATGGTGGTACCACACACTGAGAGAGAAATAGCAGGGTGAGGGTTGGTTAGTAGACGGTGAGGTGACTAAAAGTTCAGTTTTAGTGAGGTTTAGTTTGAGATAGAGAGAGGATATGATGTCAGAGACAGCAGACAGATAATCACTGGGGTTTTGTGGCAGGGCAGGAGTGATGTCCCGGGAGGAGGTGTATAGTTGATTGTCATCAGCATAGAGATGGTACTGGAAGCCAAATCTGCTGATGGTTTGTCCAATGGGGGCTGTGTAGAGTGAAAAGAGGACCTAGAACCAATCACGTAACTTCCTTCATGAACTACACATTGCCAATGGGAAAAGAAGGCACTGGTCATAATAATGTGAACCGAGTGTAGTTTTCGTTACATCTGTGGACAGCTTTATTAGTAAATGTTACATTCTTTATTGTCCTTCTTCCCTTCAGGCTTCACAAACCAAACCTCTGTTGTTTTCTCCAGCCTTCTTACTCTACAGAAAATGACACAGATTTGTTTAAACAATATCCGCAATGCTCATATGTTTCCAAAACCTTTCAGTATATATTTATGAATGTTTTTATAAAATCTCCTGTAAATAGTAACATAGCATATCTTATATAATAACAATATGGCTTAAAAGAAACATATGGGATGCGGTACGTAATATATCCACTGCTGACATCTGTGTATACCGGAGAAACTCTTTGACCTCGCTGACCTTTTCAGAAAGTTGGGAATTGTGCAGAAGAGAATCTAGAACCAAGTAAAGGTCATCATGTAAGAACATTAGACCAGCCTGCATTAGTTTTGGTTATTTTAGCTTTTACGGAACATTTGGTACTACATAGAAGTATGTGGTGCTGTTAATCCAGCTTTACAACTGGGTGTAGGAGATAAGATTAGTTTGTGACAGTAATTTGGAGATAGCCAGTGAAGTTAGTAAAGTTTTCCAAGTAATGCAAGATCAAAGGTAAGCTGGTCACACATGGACAGATGCAGTAAATCATTCCCTCAGTTGTACTTTCTAAAGTGGTGGAGATGAGGGGGTTTAGTAATGTACAATAGTTGTCTAGTTTGAGACTGTGAATCATGTTATGTTGCCTCTACTATGTCACATGTATTTTAGGAAAAGTATGGAAACCATGGGCGTAACTTTAGGCAGAACATCTGCCATGGGGCCTACAGGTTGAGGGGCCTACTGTGGTGCAAGAACATTGTACCTTTTTGATAAGAAAAGCAAGTTTATGGCTTGTTGCTATCTTTGTAGGTTCTCTGTAATGTATCGTTATTATCCATACCTTTGAAGGGAACCTGTCACATTGAACTTGTTATCCGATCTGTGGGCAACATGTTCTAGAGCAGAAAAAACTGAGCAAATTGAAATATAGTTTTGTTTGGAAAGATTAAGCAGAACCTGTAATTTATTTTCTGGACCCCATAAGCCGAACGCCTGAAAAGTAGTTAATGACCAGAACATTTTTTTCGTTTTTGCCTCCTTGCTTTTCAACAGTTGTAACTTTTTTATTTTTTCATTGACGCAGTTGGATGAGGCCTCATTTTATTCGAGACAAGTTGTACTTTATGGGGGAATAGTTTGAGTTCACTTATAAATAATTGCATAATTTTTTTCAATTTAATAATGTTTTTTTTTGCTTTTTTAAAAAAATTTTTTGACACCATTCACATTTCACACTTAATAGCTTGTTAGATTAATCCTACAGGTCATTACAGTCATGTGGATAGCTAATATGTGTAGGGTTTTTTTTTGTGTGTGTAATGTATGCACAATTATTTTTTATTACATATTTATTTTTATTTTTTTAAATATTTATTTTTAGTATTTTTTTGACACTTATGTTTTTTTACTTTTTTTAAAATCTCATGAAGGGAGAACTGTGTTACATTACAAAATGTAAAAAAATAAAGCATAAGCATATTCATATATGCTAATATTGTAATCTGTGTCAGTCTGATATAGAGAAGGGGAACATCTCTCCTTATGGAGAGCACCAGTTAAGGTGTGTAGTGTTTTGATTGCCTTTTAGCCCACTACTAAGCATCTGCATATCACAAGGCATTATGGGAAAGGAGCTGGGAAGTTCACTGCGCCCTCTAAAGGTTGTAACAAATCCTCAATTTACTTCTGATTCACTGAATCTTTGAGAAGTAAAAAGGAATAATTGTCAAGCCAATATTACTCATCTACATACGCCGTTTCGGGGTTTTGCCCCTCATCAGTGTAGAGCAGAGCGATATTGGCTTGACTGGGTAGGAGGCAATGAGTGACTGAGAGAAGGGGAACATCTCTCCTTATGGAGAGCACCAGTTAGGTGTGTAGTGTTTTGATTGCCTTTTAGCCCACTACTAAGCATCTGCATATCACAAGGCATTATGGGAAAGGAGCTGGGAAGTCTGATATAGGCAGTGATCAGGGCAGCTCACAGTCTGCCCTGATCACTGGCTTCTTACACAGACAGCCCTGGGGCTACTCTAGGTCCCCAGGGCTGACAGTGCAGCCATTCGACATGCTCTGTCGGGGCACCAGGAGTCCCTATCAACCGACAGAGCAGGGAAACCCTTTGATTGCGCTGCGGTGACAAACTGTGGCAATTAAACGGTTAAAGCACCGGGGAGTGGAGGTTTCCCCCGCTCCCCGGTGCTCGCATGAGCTGCGCTGGAATCAGGGCTGTGTAGTATAGTCCCGTTTCCAGCACTGCTGCAGCGCCCGGAGCCGCAAACTTCGATGTCCGCAGCAACGCTAAAAGACGTCACTGCAGACGAATGACCTGCACCAGCCGATGTCAAAAGATGGTGGGCGGTCGTTAAGGAGTTAATTTACTGCTTATACTGGGTAATGGAGTCCAGTGGGCAGTCTTATCAAAGACTAACAGCGATATCTGCAAGCTCATTTATACAAGGAAGGATGTCAATCACTGATAAGACTGCCCACTGGACTCCTTAACCCAGGATAGGCAGTAAGTACTGACTCCTACTCCCGTCAAATTGTAAAGTGTTGCGGAATATGTTGGCGCTATATAAATAAAGATTTTTTTTATTATTATTATTATTATTATTATTATGCTACATGAAACTCCAAGTTCTACTGAATCTTTTTCCAGACAACTAGATATTGATCTGCTTAGCTCTTCCTGCTTTATAACATGTTGCCAGAAGGTTAGATAGCATGATCTCTATGACAAGTTCACTTTAGTTATTGCTGTTTATGCTGCTTTTTGACTTTCAAACCATTGTGCTATGGACCACATCGGTTCTAGCTATTCCCTTAATGGAAATGCTTGTTCAGTTTACAACTATTCCCCCCATATTCAACATATGTTCTCAATGGGGAGAAAGTAATATGCCGCTGACAGACACATCTAAGCAGAAGTTTATTCTCTGTGAAAACAAAAAGCTAGGCAATGTGGAAATCCAACATGACCAATCTGTCTGACACCTGCTATTGGGTTAGGATTGGCACACTGCCATATACATTACACAGTCAGCCAGTCTTGCTGAAATTGGCAGGTCTGGCCAACTTTGCTCTTATGTGCATGGGTACTTCTATGCTGCCCCTACAAATCAGATCTAATTGTTTTCAGATGAATATACCAACAATCAAATGTACATGACCAGCCATTTGTCCAAAAGACCACGCTTTACCCAAGAATGAGCAATGACAAATGGGTGTGATAATTGTTCATCCCAGCTTCCTCCACAGACATATGGGACTAATGGACAAAGAGTTATCTTACATAATGCAAAGTCTCCATTAATGGAGATGCATTATATTTGTTTTAGTATATATTTATCCCTCTTGGATATATATACAGTGTGTGTTGTCAATGAGTAAGAAAATAACCCATTGACAATTATCATTGTATTCCTGCATTTCTAGGAGGAATAAGAGAGGAACAACACAATGCACAGTTCAAGTAAATATACTACAGAATTGGTATTTCATGAAAAATACACGCTTTTTCGAAACATGCAATCAAGATAGCTGACAGGTCCTCTTTAATGCTTTATGTCATAACACCCTTGGGCACTAGTAATCCTTGCTAGTTGTAGTCCATGCATTCTGGTTATTTAACCTAATGTACATTGAAGACGTAGGCGTGTAGCCAAACTGTTTATAGTCTTGGTACTTGAATTGTGATTATTTGAAATCCGATGAGCAGACTTCGTAAACATTTGTTTCAATATTTTCTTACTTATTGCATGTCTACAGGTCTATCACTGGTTAGTTTGGCCAGGCAAAATGGGACACATAGGAGGACATGTATGATCGGGCTTTTGGCGTATAATGCACCTCTCTGTGCCGGCTCTGCTGTCGGATGCACCTATCTTATATTTTAGGTGCATTCTGCGAAAGCTTCGCCACTTTGTAATGCGCCTAACATGAAGGGGCGTTCTGGGGCGGGACGCGCACTTCGGCCATCGACATACATCAGGCGCAGTTTTCACCAAAAAAAAAACACGTGAATCAATGTACATGTTCATACATGTCTCCCATATTGTCTAACTTTAGAAAGTGTAAAGTCAGACCAGGCAGTCTTGCACTGCACCACATTTATCATAGTATATATAAATCTTGATTAGACTGTCTAATATATAGTAAAAAGGAACACTGTATAGAGGAGCACACCAAAAATCGCACAAAATTACATGATTTTAATAAAGTTACCATAAAGACAGACATTTAGAAACCAAAAAAAAAAATGCTAAAAAAATGGCACAAAAATGAGTCAATACTTGTATTGTAAAAGATTAGCACTATACAGCACTACATACACAACAACATGGTATGTCAATAATCGGATTCCCGTAACAACATGTATTATAACAATAAAATGGTCTACATAGGCAATCAATTGGTGATAAGGATATAAAAATTAAAATACAAAAAAACATACTTGGCAGTTTAAACACCAATTCTAAACAGTAAGCAATGTATATTACATATATATATATATATATATATATATATATATATATATATATATATATATATATATATATATATATGACACACAAAGGAGCTTAATAAACAAGACCTATCAGAAGATGTTGACATAAAATCAAAAACAGGTAGAAAAAACAACCCATAGGCGGTAAGTACACCATGATCCCACGCATATCGCTTCAAGTGAAGCTTCCTCATAGATAACACATATGCCAAATGGCCTGCTATAAATACACCAAATATGTGTGATTGATTACAGTGGCAAAAAGCCACAGAAAACAAATGTACCTATACAGGTGTGGAGGCAGAGCGAGCGAGTCTGGTGACGTCCAAAAGTAGATGCACCGCGAATTACAGTGCTTACGTACATTCAATAAGTCAGAAGTCACTAACAGAGACGAAGTAGTGATTGCGCGTGCTCAAGGAGCATGATGCACTGTTCTAAAGGGCAAGAGACCTGACAATACTTATAAGACTGAGCAATAAATACTGCGAGCTTTTACAGCTCTGGGATCTTGGCACACATCTTATCTTCAGGCATAGAAACGGAGACGGAACTTCGGGTGCAAATACAGGTCCTCTGTATTTATATATATATATATATATGCGATCTTCCCCTTTCCTCTTCTCTTATAAAATAATGGCCACAGATCATACCAAAAGTAAACCACCTCCAAAAAGAAAATGAAACGTACCCAGAGATAAATACAGATAAAGTATATTTTTTATTAACCAAACCAACAAACAAATAAAAATTGGAAAGGTGCTTTAATACATAACACTATAGGGAAAGTATTCAACCGTATAATCACAAAGTAAAGTAATAAATAAATAATCAATGTGTCTTGAGGTTAAACACACATTGGGAATTTGCCTTTACACCTTTGGGTCCATATCCTTCTCCGTTACTACAATGCACTTGTTTATATATCATGCGTTTTACTTATAATCTTACTTAATTTTTTTTTTTTAACCATAAGAATATTGTGTATTACCTATGAATTTAAATTGTATTACTTTACATGGTGATCATACAGTTGGCTAATCCACCTTTGGAGTTATGTATAACAACACCTTTCCAATTTTTTTTTAGCTTTATGTTAGGTTAATTAATGAAAATGTTAAAAAAAAATCCTTTTTTATTCTTGGATATGTTTCATATTCTTTTCGGCAGTGGTCTGCTCTTCTTTTGTCAGCTCCTCCCACACCAGGAACCCCTCCAAGATTTCTCCTGTGCTTCCTCCATACTCTGGAATTCACTATCACAACCTATCAGACTTTCCTCAGAAACTTTCTAAATTAATCTGAAAACCCATCTCTTCAGGATAGTCTACAATCTACAATAAGCCTTCTTCCACAATATTATCACCGAAATATGTCCATCCTTAACCTTCTGTCTCCTGCCTCCTCCCTTGCAGACTTTAAGACCTTGTGGGCAGGAAACTCTTCCCTTTCATACCAGTTCGATCTTTACTGGGTGATAGTATTGTACCTATTTTGTCTTCCAATATCTAGTGCCTTGGATGTAACCCCTTATCACCACAATCTTTTTTTTGTGTTCATTTTTAATGGCTTCTAAGAGCCATAACTCTTTTATTTTGCCATCTACATAGTCATATAAGGGCTTATTTTTTGCAGGATAAGATGTACTATTAAATTGTGCCATTGGCCATCCCATATAATGTGCTAGGAAATGCAAAAAAATATTGCAAATGAGGTGAAATGTAAAAAAAAATTTTTTAATTGTACCATATTTACAGGGGTTTCATTGTTATGGTGTCCACTCTTCTGTGTAAATAATATGTTATCTGTATTCTGCAGGTCAGTGTGATGCCAATGATACCAAATGTATAGAGTTTTTGTTATGTTTTAGCTCTTGTAAAATAATAAAATATTCTCTATTTTTTTAATTCACGCTGCGGTGCCATTTGTTTTTCCACAAATGTTTGCAGGCAGAAGTGTAGTTTTTATGGTATCATTTTGGGATGCATGCAACTTTTTGATAACATCGAGTTAAAATTTTTTGGCAGTCTAATATTACCAAAGAAACACAATTTTGTTGTTGGGAATCTTTTCTTCTACAGTGTTCATAATACAGGATAAATGATGTGATATTTTATTAAATTGGACTTTTACAGATGCGGCAATACCAATTGTATGCAACTTTTTTCTAATTTATTTGTTAAATGGCAAAAGAGGTGTTTTTTTGTTTTTTTTTACACTTGTACTTGTAGTCCCCCTAAAGTACTAGGGGCGAGAATGCTTGTAAATCCTTCTGCACTATATAGATAATACAGAAGGGTGTACCAAGATGGAGCTCATATTAATAATAGGATCAGTAACATGACAGCTACAGAAGTCTTCATTATGCTTCAGCTGCCATGGCAACCATTTGGCACCTTGCAAACTTGTCGTGGGAGTCTCATCATTCATTTAGACGATGCAGCTGCAATAATTGCAGCCTCTAAGGGGTTAAAAAGCAGGGATTGGATAAACAGATGGCATCGCTGCTTATAGAGCGGACTCAGCAAGTGAGCCCACTCCGCAGCTCCTTACCAACAGTATAACGTACCCATGCATCATATGACGGGAAGTGGTTAATGGCCCTTACACAAGAGTTGGCTGAAACCAGCTAATTTTTTAAAAGTGGATAGTGGCCTCCCAACTGTCCCCCAACAGATGATAATGAAGGAGAAAAAAAATTGGACATGTTTATATAATGATCCTTTTGTTTTCTGTAGATAAGCCCCTAACAACATTGTCTAGCAGCAGCTTTCTCTATTATCCCCATTGAAAATACATGTAAGTATGACCATATCGATCATAGGAGTAGAGAAGGGTAGCTGTTAGCTGGCAGCTATTGAAGATGTATGGGCAGCGTTAGGTCTATTATTGGTTCTATTAAAATACAACCTGAAATAATTATGTTTAAATAAATTTTATATTTTTATCATTGAACATAACTATCATTGGTCTGTTTAGCCAATACTTATGTTAGTACAGGTATCATTGACATTGAAACTTTTTTCCAATTTTAATGTTTGCTGTTACAAAACCAGTATTACAATACACATTGGATAGATGTATTTTATACACATGATAATAAACTCATTGTGTAGCAATAAGTATAGAAAATAACATTAAAAAGAATCTTTTAAACATGGATGGGTGCAGTTTGCCATATGCTGAGGAAGACGACCAGCCTGATTTATTGTGTTTTCATGAATAACAATTGAAGAGGGGAATGCAGGTCTTGTCATTGTCAGCACAAGTAAACTCAACATAGCTGAGATTCCTCATTAATTAATCCTGTGAGTGGGTTGGTAAATTTACATTTAAATTATCAGCATACATTGGGCAGACCACATGAATTGTTTGCTCTTAATAACCCTCCTGTCTTTCTGTTTTATGCCATAAGTTACATCTTGATATTATTATATTCAGTGAAGGACATATGGAAGATCTGAAAATATCACCTTATATAACCCTACAATGTTTTTGTATATTTGATAAACTCATCTGATATTTGATAAACTCATATGCTGAAAAAAAGTCTTGAATATCATCATTTTCTTCCCAAGGAGCATAGCAGCTACAGATCACGAGCCAACAGATGCACGAAAGTCATTCCCATGCTTTGATGAACCCAATAAAAAGGCAACTTACAACATTTCCATTATCCACAGAGAAGAGTATAATGTTATCTCCAATATGCCAGAGGAGGTAAATATAAAATGATTTGTCTACTGCCTAGTAATCAATCCTTGTCATGCTATTATCATTTTGGAAAGGACAATCATTATGGAGCAAGTTTCATTCACTTAAAAGGGAACACTAAATGAAGACGTTTGCCAAATATATTGCTTTGTTTATATTTCTTTGTTGATGAGATCAAAGTTAATTTACCAGCTCTGAGTGCACTCAGTGTCACAGGTGCCCCTGCGACCCTCATCCCGGGTCACAGGCGCACCCGTGCCCATCCGGGAGGCGGCGCCACGACCCGCATGTCGGGCAGCGGGCATGCTCGCTCAGCCAGCCAGGTCCCTGCTTACTTACCCTGCCGAATCTCCTGTCTCACGGCGTGCGGGGACGCGTGCACGCCGGTTCTGTTGAATTTAAAGGGCCAGCGCACCGGTAATTGGGTATTGCCGGTCGCTGCCCTTATTTAAGCCTGCCACTTCCTGACATGTTTGCCAGATCTTTAGTGCCTATTGCCTATTGAGAAAGCAGGGCTGTGGAGTTGGCAAGCCGAAGCCCCGACTCTGACTCCTCAATTTCCCAAACCTCCGACTCCGACTCCCGACTCCCTCATACATGGCGCATGTTTAAGTAATAACTTTACTGTAGTAAAATGGTAACATCAGGCCGTTTATCACCTTATGATACAATAATAAAGCTATTTAGGTAGAACAGACGCTGACAGGCAAAAGGGTAACAATGTTTTGATCTTTTGAACACTTGTGGGTAGAGTTGAAGAAAAAGCTGTATTTGTATCCAAGTCCCGTCTGCACCAACATTGGGAATGTGGAGAAGAGACCTGGGATCAGATTTTGGTCAAGATGTGCTTGAATCTGATTCAGAGCCCAGAAGGATTCAGGCAGTATTGAAAACCAAAGGCAGATTTCCCAAATACTAACAAAATAATAAAAATTAACATTTTTATTTTTAGGAGCAAAACTATAACTAAGCAGATGCTAAATACCTGCAAGTCAAATTAATGTATAAGATGGTAAGATGACTGTATATAAAATTACAGTAGCCTCATGTACAAAGCTATAGTGGATGGAGAGATATGGAGCCTGAAAGTCACAAGTTCAAACCATTGTTACCATTTTGCTTGTCAGTGTAAAATATATTTATTGGACATGACATTAGAAAACAAAAAAATTGTAAATATGCAAAACACTGCAGGAACATTTGTGGAGTCTCTGAATTTGTTCTGAGAAATAGTATTGCCTCCATCACATCCTGCATACATGACCTCACATCTGATCTCATTATTTCCAGGCTAGAGAACGGCCTCTCTACACTAACTTGGTTTGGGGGCAAAACGATAACCACAGGGGCAACATCTCTAACAATGTCATGGTATAAAGGAATTGCCTCAGCCACAGTCAGTTTTGATGAATGGTTGATTTTCTACTTCTTTGAAAACAGGTGAAAAATTTTGCTGAAATCTGTTTGCCCTGAGAGCAGAATCTTTTCCCCTAGGGCAGCGCTTTGCTTGCTCCATGTCATCAATTACACTCCTCATGTGATGAGGCTGAAGATCTGGGAGCAGTAGCACTGGCTGGACCCAATTCCTTTTGCTCTTTGCACTGCATCGAAGTAACTGGACCAACTTATTATATACTTTGGGAGTCGGAGTCGGTCCATTTTTTGACGACTCCGACTCCCAAAGTAGCCACCGACTCCGACTCCACGACTCTGACTCCGACTCCACAGCCCTGTGAGAAAGCATTCCCGAGTCTACCATCATACCGTGTACCGTACCTTCTTGCCTACGTCCCCCGACCACGAACCTTTGCCGCCTGTCCTGACCTTACCGCCTGTCCCCGTCCACGCCTCACGATTCTGTACCACGCTCACCCCTGGCTGCCATCGCAAGCAAGTCACGTCAGTGGAAGCGACCTGGTAGAATCCCGCCGCAGCAAGTCAATCCCACTTTGCGGCGGCCTCTGGTGAAAACCGGGACCTACTTAGATTCCGCTCCCTGGCGTAGCTTACGCCATCGCTTGCGGTGGTTTAGAGGATCCACTACCGCTGTCCGTGACAGTAAGATCCGGCCATGGATCCCGCCAAGGTGCCTCTGCCTAGTGTCGCTGACCTAACCACCATCGTGGCGCAGCAATTCCAACAGATTGCTCAGCAGGCCCAGCAACTCAGCCACCTCTCCGCCATGATGCAGCAGTGTCTGGCCACCCAGCAGCAACAACCCGCTCCTGTGGCTTCCGCTGCCCCTTCGGCTTCCGCACCGGCTGCTGATCCAGGGCTCCGTCTGTCTATGCCGTCTAAGTTCGATGGGGACTCCAATGCCTGCAGGGGCTTTATCACCCAATGTTCCCTGCTCATTAAATTAATGGGGAACCAATTCCCTACTGAAAGGTCAAAGGTTGCATTCCTGGTCAGCCTTCTTTCCGGGAAAGCTCTGGTCTGGGCTACCTCTCTTTGGGACAGAGACGATCCGGTCACGACTACCCTTGCCGCTTTCCTTACTCACCCAGTTCCACAGCGTGTTTGAGGAACCCGCCCGAGCCTCTTCTGCTGAAACTGCCTTATTAAATCTGCGTCAAGGAGGCTCCTCGGTGGGCGACTTCGTGGTACAGTTCTGAACCCTGGCCTTGGAACTATCATGGAACGATGTGGCGTTAGCCGCCACCTTCAAGAAAGGCCTCTTCAGCCAGATCAAGGATGCTTTATCGACCCGTGATCCACCTTCCTCCTTCAGTGACCATATCTCTTTGGCCACTCGGATCGATATCCGTTTTTCTGAACGGCGAGAAGAGCTACGTCAGGAACGCGAACCTGCCAGGGGTCGTCAGTTTCCCCGCCTAGCTCCTGTATTCCAGAGGCCACCACAGTTGTCCTCCATGCCTGCGACTGAGGAACCCATGCAAGTGGACAGAGATCACTTGACTCCACAGGAGCTGACCCGACGGCGTGAAGAAAACCTATGCCTTTATTGTGCCAGCCCCGAACATTTCCGCTGGGGCTGTCCACTTTGTCCTAATCGTTTGGGAAATGCACGCACCTAGGATACGTGGGAGAGGCGTCCCTAGGTGAGAGCAAGGCCTCTCCTCGTTTGACCATACCCGTTCTACTCAGCACTTGATCAGGTATCCGGGTTCAAGCCTCTGTTTTCCTGGATTCTCGGTCGGCTGGAAATTTCTTGGATGCTGCCTTAGTTTCCCAGCATAACCTTCCTGTGGTCCGCCTGGAGAAACCCATAGTCATCTCTTCTGTCAGTGGGGAGATCTTCAGTGATCCAGTCCAGTTCCGCACTGAACCTCTGTTCCTTCAAGTGGGGGCACTGCACAAGGAGAGGCTTTCGTTTTATGTGTTACCCCAGTCTTCTTCGTCCATTCTTCTGGGTCTCCCATGGTTGCAGCGCCATGCTCCCGTGCTCAACTGGCAGACGGGCGAAGTCTTGCGTTGGGGGCCAGAGTGTCAGTCTCGCTGTCTGGTGGCACCTCGCCCGGTGCTTTCCGCTTCTCCTCCTGTACCGTCTAAGCCTGTGGCGGGCCTTCCCGCTCCATATCAAGAATTTGCGGACGTCTTCTCCAAGAAGCAAGCTGAGACATTGCCTCCTCAACGCCCCTATGACTGCCCTATTGACCTTCTGCCTGGGACGTCTCCTCCACGGGGCAGGGTTTACCCACTGTCGGTACCAGAGACCTTGGCTATGTCTGCCTACATCAAGGAGAATCTCCAGAAGGGATTCATACGCAAGTCCTCCTCTCCAGCTGGGGCCGGGTTCTTTTTTGTTACAAAGAAGGATGGTTCCCTACGTCCTTGCATTGACTACCGGGGCCTCAACAAAATTACCGTAAAGAATCGTTACACACTGCCCTTGATCACGGAACTCTTTGACTGGCTATGGGGAGCCAAGATATTCTCTAAATTGGATCTGCGAGGGGCTTACAACCTCATTCGGATTCGTAAGGGTGATAAATGGAAGTCCACCTTCAATACCCGCGACGGGCACTTCGAGTACCTTGTCATGCCCTTCGGACTCTGCAATGCACCTACCGTCTTCCAAGAATTTGTCAACAACATATTTAGGGATCTCCTCTACACAAGTGTAGTCGTTTATCTGGATGACATCCTGGTGTTCTCTGCTGATCTGGAGTCCGATCAAGTCCATGTGCGACAGGTCCTCAAGCGTTTAAGGGCTAACCGCCTCTATGCCAAGCCCGAAAAGTGCCTGTTTCATCAGAAAAGTCTTCCATTCCTTGGCTACATCATTTCCAACAAGGGCCTGCCGATTGTCTGCCGTTCTACAGTGGCTATGACCTGTGGGTCTTCGAGCCATACAAAAGTTTTCGGGTTTTGCCAATTACTATAGACAGTTCATCCCACATTTCTCCTTGCTGGTATCACCTATAGTGGCGCTAACCAAGTGCTAATCCGAAGCTCTGACCGCCGTCGGCAGAAGAAGCCTTTTCTAAGTTAAAGTCAGCCTTTGCCTCTGCACCGGTACTCTCCCGGCCAGATACGGAGAAAACGTTCTTTCTAGAGGTTGACGCCTCCTCGGTGGGGACCGGGGCTGTGCTTACTCAAAAAGAGCCCAAAGGCAAGACCCTCACTTTTCCAAAACCTTCTCTGCCTCTGAAAGGAGCTACTCCATCGGTGACCGGGAATTACTGGCCATCAAGCTGGCTTTGGAGGAATGGCGCTATCTCTTGGAGGGGGCTCGTCACCCAGTCAATATCTACACTGACCATAAAAACCTGCTATATCTCCAGACAGCTCAACGTCTAAACCCGCGCCAAGCTCGATGGACCCTCTTCTTCTCCCGGTTCAATTTTCTAATTCACTTCTGCCCTGCGGAAAAAAAATGTCAAGGCCGACGCCCTCTCATGTGCCTCTGACGTGATTGGGGACGAACCCGCTCCACGGCACATTATCCCTCCTGAACGGCTTATCTCTGCTGCGCCCGTAGACCTGCAATGAATTCCTCCCGGCAAGACATACGTTTGTCCGGCTCTACGGAAGAGGATATTGTCATGGGGTCATTGCTATCGTGTGGCTGGGCACCCAGGGGTGCAGAACTCTTGCTCCCTCATCTCCCAGTTTTATTGGTGGCCCGGTCTGACCCAAGATGTTCGTGAGTTCGTGGAATCTTGCGCCACCTGTGCCCGTAACAAGTCGCCTCGTCTCAAGCCGGCAGGTCTGCTTCAGCCATTGCCGATTCCCAGCTGTCCTTGGACCCATGTGGCTATGGACTTTATCACCGATCTCCCTCCTTCCGCTAGTAATACCGTTATCTGGGTGGTTACGGATCGGTTCTCCAAAATGTCTCACTTTATCCCTCTGCCAGGCCTACCCTCTGCTCCTCGTCTTGCCAGTCTCTTTTTTTACCACATCTTCCGGCTGCATGGGCTTCCCCAGCACATTGTTTCAGATCGGGGGGGTCCAATTTGTTTCTAGGTTCTCGTTAGACTCGGAATCTGCCGTTGCCGCTCCATTCTTCATGGTCTACGGACGACATCCACGCCCACCCCTCCCTCTCTCAGTACCCTCCGAGGTCCCAGCCATGGACGGGTTGGTCAAGGACCTAACGGCCATCTGGGAACGGACGCACCAATCCCTACTCACGGCTTCCGCTCGTACTAAGATTCCAGCCGACAGAAAACGAAGACCTTCTCCAATTTTCTCTCCAGGTGACAAAGTGTGGTTATCGGCTTGGTATATCCGTCTCAAGGTCCCCAGCTATAAGCTTGGTCCCCGTTTCTTGGGCCCGTTTGAGGTGCTGAAACTCATAAACCCAGTGGCATATAAGCTCCGCCTACCCCACACTATGCAGGTCCCGAACTCCTTCCATGTCTCTCTTCTGAAACCGGTCATCTTGAATCGTTTCTTCCGGGAGGTTGCTCCCCCTGCCCCTGTGGCCGACGGCGCCAACGTCTTTACTATAAAGGAGATTCTGGATGTGAAGTCGGTCAGTGGGAGGCGGTTTTTTCGTCATTGACTGGTGGGGGTAGAGAAGTCCTGCGAACCAGAAGACAATATTCTGGATTATTCAGAGATTCCTTCAGGCCAGAAAGAGGGGGAGGCCAAAGGGGGGTACTGTCACAGATGCCTCTGCGACCCTCATCCCAGGTCGCAGGCGCACTTGTGCCCCTCTGGCGAGTGGCGCCGCGACCCACATGTCGGGCACGCTCGCTCAGCCAGCCAGCCAGTTCCCTGCTAACTTACCCGGCCGCGCTCCTGCCGAAGCTCCTGTCTCCTGTTAAATTTAAAGGGCCAGCACACCGGTAATTGGGTATTGCCGGTTGCTGCCCCTATTTAAGCCTGCCCCTTCCTGACATGGTTGCCAGATCTTTAGTGCCTATTGCCTATTGAGAAAGCGTTCCCGAGTCTTCCGTCATACCGTGTACCGTACCTTCTTGCCTACGTCCCTCGAACCTTTGCCGCCTGTCCTGACCTTACCGCCTGTCCCCGACTACATCTACGCCTCACGATTCCGTACCACGCTCACCATGGCTTGGCTGCCATCGCAAGCAAGTCACGTCAGTGGAAGCAACCTTGTAGAATCCCGCAGCAAATCCATCCTGCTTTGCGGCGGGCTCTAGTGAAAACCGGGACCTAGTTAGATTCTGCTCCCTGGCGTGGCTTACGCCATCGCTTGCGGTGGTCCAGAGGGTCCACTACCGCTGCCTGTGACACTCAGGTTTCTCTAGGTTCGCAACCTGCTCTCCCCTGCTGTTTGTCTTATCTGATAGCAGGAATGACATCATCACACAGGTCTAGCAGTGTATAGGTAATGCACACATTAGGTGGTGGGTGCTTTGTGGTGAGGTCAAATTTGGCCAGGTAACATATAGTAGTAGAAAACCACGGCACACCAACTCTGGTATTATACAATTAATAGAGTGTTTTATTTTTTCACAAAGATGGATAATCAGATATTATCTACAAGGAATATTCTGCATAAAGGTTATAGTGATACAATAGATGACATGGGATTAGACGTTTCAGCCGTAGCCTTTGTCACGAAATAATAGATATGAGAAATGGAGTAGATAAAACAAAGGTGGATATACAAAATGAAAGCAGAATTGGTGTTGGTCAGAGGAGGCACAAAGGCATGAGGTAAGGCTGCTGGTCCGAGTATGGACTGTAAGCATCCAATGACTGCCAGCGGCTGCATGAGTCGCATTTGTGGCTCTGTGAAACAGCATGGCGGGAATATCCATTTAATAGTTGAACATGTATAGCAGCATATATGTTTTTAGTTCACAAACAAAGCTTTTGAAAAGCATTAAACAACGTGAGATAACTTTCCGTTATCCGTTATATTATGGCGCAACATGTGTCACGCTAATCTTTCCACCTCTATAGCACAGAGCTTCGTGCCTTGCAGGCTGGCTAGTATGCTTGGGTTGGACTGTCAGAGTTGTGTCATTGCCTGTCAGTTGCTGAACAGAGCGGGGTGGAGGTGCGAGCTGGAGCTCTGAATTTAAAACAGTACCCGCTACCCCTGCTCCTGTCGCCACTTCTGTCGAATATTAGCTGTGTCCTTCTGGTGTAGCAAAGAGCAGGTCCTTCTATGTCCAGACATTGTCTGTCTGCTCAATGGGCGAAATATCCCAATACGAATGCGCCATAGTTTCGGTGTATTTTGCATCAAAAAAACTTCTGACGCCATATTCTTGATATAAATGAATTGTACTACAGCAAAACTAGGCGCATTAGACGCTTAGCACAACGCACTGTAATGCGCCTAAAAAGGCGCATGAAATATAGTAGCAATGATACGCTGTGCGGCTCCATAACGCAATGCGCCTATTGAGGCATATTACATACACTACCAATGATACGTTATCCGCCCCTGTAACACAATGTGCCTTGATAGGCGCATTACATACACTAGCATTACATACACTAGCTACACTACATACAAAGATATGCTATGCACCTAGATTGTGCAATGCGCCTTTTTAGGTGCATTAAGTTTATTACGCAAGGTATACCAGACGGCAGATTTTTGAAAAGATCGTGCTTTCAGGCGCACTTTACACTGATTAAATGCACCTAAAAAGTGCCGTGGCGATGCCAATTTTCGGACATGTTGCCCAATGTGTTTAAATACTCAGGGGCCACATAAAATGACATGGCAGGCCTTAAGTTTGACACGTGCTGTAGAGGAAGAACAAGTTAAAAAAAATGTCTATTATGCAAATTATTTATATGGGGTCAATCATTTTCATTGTCAGATATCTTTGAATACTTGCCCCCTTACATAGTTACATAGTTAGTACGGTTGAAAAAAGACGTGTCCATCAAGTTCAACCAAGGGTGGGGAAAATGTGGGTGAGGGAGAGAGACAAGGACTTTAAGCACAGCCTCACCACTGGTTAATGCCCTGAAACCCAGAAGGCAAGAACCAATCTGCTCCAGTGGAAACCCCATCTCTGGCCACAGAACCCTCACCAGCCAGATCCAGAATTTTACATAGCTACGTACGCATTAATATTTTTTAGTTTTAGGTAGTTATCTAAGCCTTTCTTGAAACTCTCTACTGTTCCTGCTGTGACCAGCTCCTCAGGCAGACTATTCCACAGATTTACAGTTCTTTGCTAATGACTAAAATATTGATGGCAGAAATATCAATATCTGTGGTTGTTTAAAGGATTTGTCTCACCACTACACATGAATAAATGTTGATAGAATATGTGGACAACTCAAGTCCACCAGAATGGGAGATACTGTTATAAAGCTTCTCTTCATTATGGCTTACAGAAGAGATGACAAGTGATGGCCCCTGTCTCCCTCTGTATCATCCATATTCCCCACTATTCTACACCAAACAACCCCTTAAAGAGAACCTGTCACATAGTTTATGCCGCCCGTGCTGAGGATAGCACAAGCTAGTGCCAGACATGCTGTTTCCAGCGCTGTCTCTTGTTCTGTAAGATGCTGTAGTTTTAGAGCATTTAATGATCAAATCTTATTCATGAGCAGATGTTAGCCCCTCCCACCAAAGGCTAGCCCCGCCCACATGGCAGTTATTCTCATGTTTCTACCTATTCAAAGTAATAGGTTTATCAGTTGAGGTGGGCGGGGCTAGCCTCAGATGGGCGGAGTTTGAAAAAACTGACTCTTTTCATGACTCTTTTCTGGTTGAAAACTGCAGATTTGAGCACTAAATACTCGAAAACTACTGCACCTTACAGAATAAGGGACACAGCGCTGGGAACAGCAGGTCTGACACTAGCTTGTGCTGCCCACAGCCAGGGAGGCATAAACTATGTGACAGGTTCACTTTAAAGTGTTGTTCAGTTTAGGAAAGTGAATCTTAATTAGGCCCAGGGTAGATAAAAACGTTATATTTACATGAGTATAAGTAGCTTTCATCGGGCCCTAACACCTAATGGCAGAAAACTCAAGGAAGCATTAATTGATGCTACAAATATACTGTTATATATCAGAGAGCCTACATAGTAGTGCTGGGTAACAGAAAACTCCCATTATTTACAAAATTTACAATGTTCTTATACCTGAGTGATCCCCATCAAGTCCTGGCCCATGTTTGCTATTGCTAAAGCTATGCCCATGTATATTTACATACCTGTACCAAAATCCAATGCTCCTTGGCGACCTGCTCCTCTTCACTTTCTAGCTCTCGTTACAACACTCAGGAGAGGCTCACATTCCATTGTAAATGAGCTCTGGAGTAGCCCCAATAGGTAGGTAAGTATAATTTTTTTTACTATTTTTTCCCACCCTCGACAGATTAATTTTCCTCCACTGGACAATTCCTTTAAAGTCATCATATTGTCCACTGCAGGAAATACTGTAGATATCTTGTGGGTTTACCGAGTGACCGATCCACTCACATGTAATGAAATGAAAAGTAGAAGAAATAACAGCAGAAGATGTTACCAGAAATATATAGTCATATATCAATTATACTGCAGAACATCTCTGTGTAAATATTCGAATATATAAACTGAAAATTGTACATCATGCTTAAAGAGGGTTTCTCACCGTGCTGTTTCACAGAGCCTGCTCATTACAGCCAGCTTCATGCAGTGGGCAGTTCTACAGTGCTGATTGACATATCAACTCTGCTATTTCTCTCTGAGCATTTAAGAGGTGATGCTGATAATACACAACAGGGAGTGACGTCGCCATCCTGATAAGGACTGCTAGAGCAGAGAGAAGTGGCTGGTAACTAGGTAAATTGTGTACACAGGCAGAAAATAAGAACTGCTCTATCTTTCAAAGGAAGCAAAATCAGACCAACAATGTATTTAGTAGTAGTCCTGATTTGCCTTTCCTACATGTCTAAAGCTAATCAAGTGGTGAGAATAACCTTGTAAGATATGCTGTAAACTTTAACCTACTACAAATTTTAACATACTGTCTATTTATTTTTATTCAGAAAAAGATTAATCTTGGAAATGGTTGGGTCCATACGTATTTCCAAAAATCAGTACCTATGAGTACATACTTGGTTGCCTTTGCAGTCCACCAGTTCATATATGAAGAGAGAACTTCAAAACATGGGATTCCTGTAAGTAGCAATCTTTTAAAAAAAAACTAAAAACAAACAGAAAAAAAAACATTTTTCCACGAACAAGCACTAAATCCTTCTTCATGTTATCAGCCGTCTACTCTCTGCTTAAACTTAAAGGCTATTATCATTAGGCATATATCCAGATCCAAAGCCTTTGTTCATATACAAAGTTGATGGTTAGGGATACCAGACGTCGGACAATCTGTGATCCACTTATCCTCGGGAAACCCTTCTAATTTCATGATCTAATTTCATACCTCCAGCATCCAGCTCTTCAGCTGTGTGTGCCCAGAAGGGGGCGTGTGTGATTTGTTTGAATTACATATCATGTGACCCAGCAGGATGACATCACCTGGCCTTTCCTCTCTTTAAGTCAAAGAAAGGTCTGTTTATGTGTAGAACTGTAAGTAGCTACATTGTAGCTCCGAGGTAAAACTTTTGCCTCCAGGTACAAGGGTCCTCGGTTCAAATCCCTGCAGAAACCAAACCTATGGATTTTATTTCTCTTTATCAATGCACCAACCTCATTGAGGTTTCTTTTTTTAATTTATTTGCACTGTTTGACTAATTACTAAGGAGTATAGAGGACAGGAGTAGACTGACAGCACCTGGGGTTTGAACTCTTAGTAGCTGCCTGAGAGGAGAGGTGATGTCTGAACACATGCGACCAGGACTGAGACGCTCTCAGCCCTGGTCGTATCCCCTGGAGATGAGCTGTGAACAATGGATCACTAAAGGAGCAGCTGAGACAAAAATGGTCCAGAATTTTTAATGAGGATGAATGGTGAAAATGTTTATTATTTAATTTAAAAACTTCTCACGTCAATTTTACTTCATGGAAAAAAAACCTTTAAAATGGCTGTTAATCTACTTAAATTACATTATAATCTTACACATTTATGGCAAAATGTACGAATGGGACTGCACCAGTTTTCTGGCGTACTTTTGAGCCAAAAAGAATGTATTAACAGGAGGCACTCCAAACTTTGGCGCCATAAATGCCTTTGCAAAAAGACACTTTTTAACGCATCAAAGTTTAGGGGTGTTCTGTGGGCGTCGCACCACATTTATAGGATTAGACACATTTATGATTCTTTGATGCCAAACTTAGGTGCAAAATAGTTAGAACAACCAGAAAAGGTTAAAGGAGGTCTGCCTGAGCCTGACTTGTCGTATTGGCTCTACAATGCGCCTGTATGTATGACCTGCAGAAGAACAGGTCCATACATTCTGGTGCATTCTACACTGCCTTAAAGCTACTTAGAATTGGCCTGTCAGCACCAAGATTCATACATGTCGCCCTTAGTAACTATTGGCCAAATAATAAGTTATGATTTTCCCATAGCAAAAAAGGGAACAGTGACAAGTAAACACCCAAAGCACTGCTTATTTTTACACTGGTGTTTGTGTCAGAGGACAATTGGGCTGTGCTTATACTGATTTAGTATTCTGAAAAAATTATTGAAATAAATTAATTCGCTTATAAGTACACGTCAAATTGTGCATACTGGTAGTAAAAATGCTCTCAAACAAGCCTCATTGTCACCTAATGGATGTCTTTTTTATTGCAGCTAAGAACCTTTGTGCAGCCATTACAGAAACAAACAGCAGTGTATGCGGCTGACACCACAAAAATTGTTTTTGATTTTTTTGAAGAATACTTCAACATGAACTATTCTCTTCCAAAGTATGGTACGTATTTTAATGTACTACCATCAGTGTGGTTACAAAGTATTAATAGAGGAGTATTATCAGTTGTGTCATCAGTTTATGTTCAACTTTTACATAAAAAGATGGAGGTTGCTTTATTCAGGAGTCTCAAACTGTGGCCTTCCAGCTGTTGGGAAACTACAACTCCCATCATGCATTTATATAATCTATAACAGTGGGCATGATGGGAGTTGTAGTTTCCCAACAGTTGGAGGGCCGCAGTTTGAGACCCCTGTTTACATGAATCCATAAGTGCTTGTAACAAGCGGGAGTGGATCCTCTGTGCCAACCTATGGCTTGGAGTAAGGCATCGCCAGGGAGCCAAATCTAAGAAACCCCTGGCCTTCACGCTCAAGTCCCACAAGGGGGCTTGCACTCCGCTACACGGTAACTCCCAGGTCTCTACCCCCAGTAATGTCACTTGCAGTGTTGGCTGGCTTTCAAGTGTGGTACAGAGGGGCAAAGCAGGGGTGTAGTCAAGTCACCAGCCAGGGGCGTAACTAAAGAAGCCAGGGCCCCAAAGCAAACTTTTGGATGGGGCCCCCTACCTCCCCCCCCCCTCGCCCACCTCCCTGACCACGAACATTTACCAGGACATGCTGTTAGATAATGTAGATAATACAAGGGGTAAATATCTCACCATACATCTCACCATCATACTGCTACCAAACAAATCCACTATACCAAGACCAACATTACTAATAACCCTATTACATAGGAACCTGATTATACTGCCAGAACATGACCACAAAGTGACTGAATAATACCCCTACACTATTACTGATCAGTACACAAAGACCAATAATACCGCAATATAGTGACCATATAGTGGTATATACTAGTGTACACAGGCTCTGCAGACTGTATATTACCTCCATACAGTGACCATATAGTGGTAGATACCAGGTACACAGGTGCTTTGCAAATAGTTTACTTACATTTAGGGCCTCACAGGTGACGTCTTGTCTGAGGAGTCGTTCACTTTCTCTTTTCTTCTCTATTCGGTCCAGACCACCATGATGACTTCCTCCATCCACCACTCGTTCCTGCAGAATTTACAACACAAATACCTGAGACTCCTCACTTTTTTTTAATCATTTTCCCAAGTGAGTGCCCCCTCCCCTCATATACAAACTCCCCATTTATAATGGCCCAAATGGTAAGAATTACCCCCTGGTAATTATGGGGCTCCCCCAGTCGGTATGTAGGTACAACGGGGCCCCCGGGCGGTAGCTAGGTAGCTTAGCACCCACCGGGCAGTAGCTAGGTAGCTTGGGGAGATGTAGGCAGCTTCGGGCCCCCGGCAGTAGCTTAGGGTTCCTATGTAGGTAGAATCGGAGCCCCCTGTAGCTTAGGCCACCCCTGTAGGTAGAATAGGCCCTCTGTAGATTAGTGCCCCATTGTAGGCAGAAAAGTCCCCCCCCCCCCCGTAGATTAGGGCCCCCATGTAGGCATAATAGTTCCCCCCTGTAGATTAGAGCCCCCTTGTAGGCAGAATAGTTCCCCCCCCCCTGTAGATTAGAGCCCCCTGTAGGCAGAATAGTTCCCCCCCTGTAGATTAGAGCCCCCTTGTAGGCAGAATAGTCCCCCCCCCCAGCAGATTACTGCCCCCATGGAGGCAGAATAGTCCCCCCTGTAGATTAGGGCCCCCTTGTATGAAGAATAGTCCCCCCTGTAGGCAGAATTGTCCCCCCCTGTAGATTAGAGCCCCCTTGTAGGCAGAATAGTCCCCCCCTGTAGATTAGAGCCCCCTTGTAGGAAGAATAGTTCCACCCCCCTTGTAGATTAGGGCCCCCATGTAGGCAGAATAGTACCCCCCTGTAGATAAGAGCCCCCTTGTAGGCAGAATAGTCGTCCCCCCTGTAGATTAGAAGATTAGAGCCCCCTTGTAGGCAGAATATTCCCCCCCCCCGTAGATTAGAGCCCCCTTGTAGACAGAATAGTCCCCCCTGTAGATTAGGGCCACCTGTAGGCAGAATAGTCCCCCTTGTAGGCAGAAATAGTCCCCCCCCTGTAGATTAGAGACCCTCTGTAGGCATAGTTCTCTCCCCCCCCCCGTGATGGCCCCCTGTAGGCATAGGTCTACCCCCCCAAGCTTTAGGGCTCCCTATAGGATTAGTTCTCCCCCCCCCCTTTAGAGCCCCCTGTAGGTATAGTTCTCCCCCCCTTTAGAGCCCCCTGTAGGTTTAGTTCTCCCCCCCCCTTGAGGGCCCCCTGTAGGCATAGTTCCCCCCCCCCCCCCCAAAGCATTAGGGCTCCCTATAGGCATAGTTCTCCTCCCACCTTTTAGGGCCCCCTGTAGGCATAGTTCTCCCCCCTTTAGAGCCCCCTGTAGGTATAGTTCTCCCCCCCCTTTAGAGCCTCCTGTAGGTATAGTTCTCCTCCCCTTTAGAGCCTCCTGTAGGTATACTTCTCACCCCCCCCTGTAGGTATAGTCCCCCCTCCCCCTTTAAGGGCCCCCCCCGTAGCTCATTACTTACCTGGCCGCGCTCCCCCGGGGTCTCCGTCTCCTCCCAGCCCCAGCCTGTTGCTTTAGGCTTGGGGCTGGGACAGGATGCTCGGCAGGGGGCGCGATGACGTCACTTCCGCCGCGCCTCCTGCTGAGCGATGTACGGCAGGGGCAGGGAGCGCACAACTCTCCCTGCCCCGCCGTTCATCTTAATTGTATGCGTGTCGCATGGACGTGCATACAATTAAGAGAGGGCCTCTGTGAAGCAAGGGGGCAGAGCCTGCCACGGCGCCCCCCACCCTCCCTACCTCACAGACCGGCCCCGCAGCTCTGCACCCGCCGCAGTAAACTGGTGTGTTCACTGCCGGCGGGCCCAGGAGCGGCATCTCCGGGGTAGCAGAGGTGAAAGCAGCAACTGCTACCCCTGCTACCCCTGTAGTTACGCCATAGTTGCCAACTTTTGAAATTGAAAAAGCAGGAGATTGCAGTGGGCGGCGCGCGTATTTGCATGGACACGTCCATCTTGTCGGTGTTCCACGCCCCTTCAAAAAGCCACACCCACTCCCACCTAACTGCAAAAACGGTTTTGGAAGAAAGCCGGGTAGTTTGCCCTTATAGCCAGGTAGTAGCCCCCTATAAACCAGGTAGTGCCCTTACAGGCAGGTAGATGCCCCCTTGTAGCCAAGTAGATGCCCCTTGTAGCCAGTAGATGCCCCCTCTGTAGCCAGGTAAATGTCCCCCTTTGTTAGCCAGGTAATGCCCCCCTTTGTTAGCCCAGGTAATGCCCCCCTTTGTTAGCCGGGTATTTGCCCCCTTTGTTGCCAGGCAGTGCCCCCCCTTGTTGCCAGGTAGTTGTCCCCTTTGTTGCCTGGTTTTGCCCCCATTGTTAGCCAGGTAGTGCCCCCTTTGTTAGCCAGGTAGTGCCCCCTCTGTTCCCAGGTAGATGCCCCCAATTGTTAGCAAGGAATTGCCCCCTTTGTTAGCCAGGTAGTGCCCCCTCTGTTGCCAGGTAGATGCCCCCAATTGTTTGCCAGGTAGTGCCCCCTGTTGCCAAGGTAGTGCCCCCATTGTGAGCCAGGTAGATGCCCCCATTGTAAAGCCAGGTAGATGCCCCCATTGTTTGCCAGGAAGGTCCCCCATTGTTTGCCAGGTAGGTGCCCCATTGTTTCCAGGTAGTGCCCCTCTGTTGCAGGTGATGCCCCCTTTTTTTTTGCCAGGTAGATGCCCCCATTGTTAGCCAGGTATTGCCCCCCTTTGTTAGCCAGGTAGTGCCCCCTCTGTTGCCAGGTAGACGCCCCATTGTTTGCCAGGTATTGCCCCCTGTTGCCAGGTAGTTGCTCCCTCTGTTGCCAGGTAGTGCCCCCATTGTTAGCAAGGTAGTGCCCCCATTGTGGAGCCAGGTAGAGGCCCCCATTGTGACCCAGGTAATGCCCCCATTGTTGGCCAGGGCGTGCCCCGATTGTTTGCCAGGTTTTGCCCCCAGTGTTTGCCAGGTAGGTGCCCCCCTCTGTTGCCAGGTGATGCCCCCATTGTTTGCCAGGTAGTGCCCCCAATTGTTTGCCAGGTAGTCCCCCATTGGTTCGCCAGGTAGTCCCCCCCAATTTTTTGCCAGGTAGTGCCCCCTCTTTTGGCCGGGTGATGCCCCCATTGTTTGCCAGGTAGTGCCCCCTGTTGCCAGGTGTGCCCCCCTCTGTTGCCAGGTAGTGCCCCCTCTGTTGCCAGTAGTGCCCCCATTGTTTGGCCAGGTAGATGCCCCCTCTGTTGCCAGGTAGTGCCCCCTCTGTTGCCAGGTAGTTCCCCCGATAAAAAAAAATAATAAAAGCACACACCTGACCAGGCTCCTGCAGCGCGGCCGCTCAAGACATCTCCTCAGGGGAAGTTGAGAGCAGCCGCGCGTCACCTCCTCCTGCGCCGCGACCTGTATGTACGGGCGCACACCGCGCTGTGCACACAGGGGGAGGAGGACGATTCCTTCTGCCTCCTCCTTGCACAGCGAGACTCGGGCGGGTGAAGCGGCCGCTGCGGCCGCTTCACCCGCCTGTGGGAACGGCACCAGCGCTACCTCTGTCGCCGCGGACAGTTAAAGAGCCCCCGCCGCCTGCTGGCGGCGGGGAGAAATGCCAGCTCTGCCGGGAGGATGGGGGGGGGGACCCCAATTAGCGGGTCCCCCCCCGCCAAAAGCGGAAGAGTTGGCATGTATGAGTTACGCCCCTGTCACCAGTGAAAGGTCAGGGCAGGCGGCATTCATGGTAGAGATAGGAAAATGTTGATATTCAGAAATGTAGGCAGAAATGCAGCAAACTGCACCAACAAGAGTGGGAGAGGAGCACCAAATAGGGAAGGGTCCCGGAGCCTTGGCTCTAGGAGAGCTGAGTGATACACGCTGGCCCTTTAAATCAGGGAGGGTGCATGCATACTTGCCTAAGGGGACATTCACAGACTTTGACGCTTATTTTGGGGCAGCATTTCATGCCAAAGTACAGCGCTCATTCATTGTAAGGTAAAATCATCATCACTGTTCAGAATTTAATGATTTCACTTGAGTATTTTTCAGAGCATATTATCCGCAGCAGAAAAGAATTGATGTTAAGTGCCATCTACGAGGCAGAAATCTGCCTTGGGCATTCCACGTTGTTTACTAGATCAAATTCCACATTGGCAAGCATGTGAATGTACCCTTAGGCAGCAAACATCAGCAGGGAGCCAACAGAGAGGCAGCAACAGAGGCCAGGTGTATCTGTGGCTACCTGATACAGCCACTCACAGAATAGAATTGACAATATTCCTAGGGTTATTCGTATATCTAAAAAAATAACAGAAGTTAATCAACCCAATCCTAAAATTAATTTTAATTTGGTATATAATAAAAAGACAAATAAACCATGCTACGTGTCTATCTAAGGGTAAAGCAGGAACAGGATATAAAGGATACTTCCAAAAAAATTCACCACCCAGAATAACACTCCAAGGAGGCCTAAACTTTCCACTAATAGATCCTAAAGTACAGGTGGAGTTTAAACGCCCCGAAAAAAGGCGGCCCCACCTCTCGATGACTTTCCCTATTAAATCTCTCTTAAAGGGTGCAGCCAGGAATCCAGAACCTGTAAACCCTAGGACAGTAGTGACCTAAAAAAAACATATACAAAAATCTACATATATAGGCCTATGAAGAAGGCAAGATTAGATTATGTTGACAGAACGCAATGTATAGACATCATTCTTTAAGTATATTACTTCCCTTCGCATTCAGTAAACTTCCCCAAACCCTTTTTTCCTCTACAATCGCTGAGGACTCATCAGGGGGAGTACATCTAGTCCTTCCATAGATGCCGGACAAAAAGGACAGTACTCATAGCATTCCTGGATAGGCACATGTATCTATCCCGGAATGCTATGAGGGGCTGTCCATTTTGTCCGGCATCTATGGAAGGACTAGATGTACTCCCCCTGATGAGTCCTCAGCGATTTAAGGAAGAAACGCGTTGGGAAGTTTACTGAATGCGAAGGGGAAATAATATACTTAAAGAATGATGTCTATACATTGCGTTCTGATCAAAATAATCTAATCTTGCCTTCATCATAGGCCTATTATGTAGATTTTTGTATATGTGGTTTTTAGGTCACTACTGTCTAGGGTTTACAGGTTCTGGATTCCTGGCTGTCCCCCTTATAGAGAGAGATTTAATAGGGAAATCATGAGAGGGGGGGCCCCCCCTTTTTTTCGGGGCGATTACCCACGACTTTGGACTATTAGGGGAAAATTTTAGGCCTCCTTGGGTGTTTTTTGGGGGTGAATTTTTTTGGGAAGTTCCTTTTATATCCTGTATCCTGCATACCCTTATAGACACGGGGGCCTACCTGATAAGCCAGCACACCCCACACGGAATGCAAAGGGGCAGTGGGAAGATAAGTGGGAACATAGGTGCATCCGCGACTGCAGAACAACCGGGCAGGGCCCGTGACCTGAACCCAACTTATGAAGTCATTTTTGACTTTTTTATTTTTCAAGGCATTAGGGGAAGGGGGAGAAGCCCTTGTGATATGCAGATGCTTAGTAGAGGGCGAAAAGGAAAAACAAAACTTACAAGCGTTGTTCGGTGCTCTCCTCAGGAGAGATTTTCCCCCTTTCTGTACTTTTTTATGTCAACATTATTATACCCCCTTCACATTTCATAGTCATGTTTTGTAAAGTGAAATATCCGTGTTTTTAAAAATTCATTGAAAACCTACACTTTGCATATACAGGCAGTCCCCAACTTACACCGTTCCGACTTACATCTGTCCCCTATTACAACGGAGATTTTTGGGGAATGTGGCCACTTTATTTTTCAATTCCACAGCGTTAGTAGTGTGGAACGACAATTCCGCTTTCCCCACAACACACAGGGTGAAAATAAGAAAATCTACTTAACAAGGGCATATAAAGAAAAAAAAATGTAAAAAACCCTTCCCGCACTATCCAAAACAAAAAAAAAACCTTTTTGTGGGGATTTTTAATTTTAATAAAAAACCTGTTCCAACTTCATACAAATTAAATTTAAAGAACAAACCTTTTGTCCTTCCCTGTTCGTAACCTGGGGACTGTCTGTACATTGTTACTCTGACTATTGTGTTTATAGCAGGAGTTTTATGGTGTGTTTTCCCTTTCATCTAGATCAAATAGCAATACCTGATTTTGGAACTGGAGCCATGGAAAACTGGGGATTGGTCACATTTAGGGAGACTAACCTGCTTTATGATCCAAAGACGCAAAAATCAACAGCAAGGTGGGGTCGTAATTGCTCAATTTTCATCGGTATATCTCCTGTTTCAAAGACATAATCATTTTTAACTGACCTCCCAGTAAACAGGAGAAAACTGACTGCAGACAAAACCCAGATGGACTGAATTTTAGAAATATAAAACGTGTGTAGTCCTGTTTATTTTTTTCTCATTTCATTAATAACCTTTAGAGAGATAATCAGGTATCTTTAATGAGGTTAAGTCAGCAAAAGGTTATCCTTCCCCGAGTGCCTCAGTTAAGGCTTTCTTTAATGGGCTGTTTACAAAAAACATCTTCCACTTTGGTGGACTTGGCCATCTATGAATACATATATACACACACAGGTATATAAAAATGCCAAAACTCATGGAAAAACGGGTAAACCACTGTCCCTAAAGTTACCCTATCTAGAAGCTACCTAACAAATTATTTGTGGAAAAACCTTCCTAATAAGGACGGTTCCACCTGGAAGCTTTACTGTCCAAACCCTAGTGCACCCTATGATTATTTTAAGTACACTAATAAACAATATCCTCAAAAAGCCAATTATACAGCATAATAAAAATATCCTACACACTTGAAAACCAAACCAATCTCTTGTATATGGATCCATATATCTATAATATATAGATGATCCGACGCGTTTCTTTCCTTTTGGTTAACAGGAGTTCATCAGGGGTACTGTCATATACTGTATTCAATATGTACACTAAAGATAATCATCAAATAGTCAGACAGTAAGTTCATGGAGATATACACAATTGGTACTTAGATGGGTATATAGCTTACATGCAGTGGCAATAATACATCTCACTAGAGAATCTTTAGAAATGCCATATCCCATAATGACATATGCTGTAGATAATTAAATAGGTATAAATGTTCAGTACACTCAATTTAATTGCAGTGGCCAATGTACTCACCATTCTTCTCAGCATAGAAAGAAATATAAAACTTACAGCATTATGAAGAAACCTGCCATAGTATCTGAATAAACAGCGCTCTGAGCTAACTGTTCAGGAGACACCTAATCGGCGTTACTCCTCCTTGAGACACAGGTCCGGTCCCAGCATAGTTCGCGCTCCGAGGTGGAATAGTCCTTATTAGGACGATTTTTCCACATATACTTTGTTAGGTAGCTTCTAAATAGGGTAACTTTAGGGACAGTGGTTTACCCGTTTTTCCATGAGTTTTGGCATTTTTATATACCTGCTAGGATTAATGTGTGTATATATGTATTCACACTTTTTTATTGGATTTAATTAAAGGTTATGTTTTATAGTCTTGTCCAGTGATATGTGTTAATTTATCTTGACTATTTCTAGTACCGGTACTATTGGGTTACCTAAATCTACCCTTTATATTGTATCAACCTATATGTCAACCATGATATGACTCCCTCTACTGATAAAAGGTGATCTTCATGATAGGGATATACTTTAGACAGCTGATCAGTTATCCTTAATGGGGTCAAGTCATAAAAAGGTTACCCCTCCACAAGTGCCTCAGGTAGGACTTTCTTTAATGAACATCTTCCACTATAGTGGACTTGGGCCATCCATGTCAACAATGATGTGACTCTGTTTGATGATAAAAGGTGATCTCCATGACAGAGATATCCTGAGCCTGCAGCAATCATCTGATCACCAGACTGGGTTCTCTTAAAGGGGCCATCTTCATTAAACTGCCATTTAAAACTTGTCTGGGTTTTATTGGACAATTCTCAATTTTTTTTTATCAATAATTGGTAGCTTTGTGGCTACTTTCATAGCACCTTTTTTCTCTTATTTGAAAATTCCTATCACCAGGGAATTATTTTTAAGGCTCCATATAGGTAAAGAATCACCCCCCCCCATTATTAATTCTTATCTTGCACCATATTAGTGGGACCCTGATAGCCATGTTGCCAATAGTGCTGTAATGGCACCTGTGCCTATCAGTCTAGGTTTTTGTACTTCTGATTTTCACACTGTAATTAAAGTGACTCTTTCGAGTCTCCTTTGCTAACTAATCTAAGGGCAGCATAGGATATATGGAAAAATGCCAAGCGTGGAAATATTTAGTTTTCTAAGCTTGTAAATGCTTGCAAAAAAGCCCAAGTCCTGCTTTCCCTGTTCACACATTTACAGCTTTTCCATTATGAGTTTGTATATGGAAGTGAAAATTTCTCTGTGCAGACAGGGAAAGTTGGACCCATAGGCAGCAACAGTTATGTACAAACAAATAATCAAATAATAAAGAGGGAACCATTGAGTTCTTGAACATACCATTTTCTATTGTATGCTGCCCTCAAACACAATGACACAGGAGACATTAAAGGGGTTATCTGTTAAATTTTTCTATTTTTTTAATTACGATTCTGCTGCCATATTAAAAGAAGAAAATGTATACTCAGCTATCCTCTCACCCTGGATCCAGCACTGTGCCCTTCTCACTCTCCGCTGATCTTCTGTTATCTTCTGTCTCCTTCTGAATGGGACATCACCATATCAGCCGCTGATTGACTACAGTGATCAGTTGCCATTGGCTGATATCACTGTTCCGAAGTAAGCGTTTCTTTGCTTATATGCAAATATTGTAGTTCTGCATCATAGAAATTGCCTCTTATCAATTGACTGGAAGTTTACCATAAAATGTATATTTTATTAGCATAAGTATGCTTCATTTAACAAACAGAATTTCCACCCGCAGGACATTAATTTTCTGTGCAGGATTGTTAAAAATGGTCTTGTTAATTTCAGTGGTTTTGGAAACCATGGGGACGTTTGGACGGGTTTGGGGATGCCCTTTTGGCTTAATGAAGGCTTTGCCAGCTTCTTTGAGTTTCTTGGAGTGAATGCATCAAAAACCCTAATGGGAAAGGGCTGGTTGGGTTTTTTTTTCAGAAAATAAAATTTTAAAAAATTTTATGGTATTCACAAAAAGGGTGAAATTTAAACCCGCTGTCGCTTTTGAGCCCCAAAAACCCCATTTTTGGGATTCGATGATGGTAGCCCATTGTTCATTTTGGTGGTGAGCTTTTCCACTGTAGTGTGTCTACCCTCACACACCTTTGTAGCTGTTTTTCCCCTCTCCCACCCAATGGACTTTGGCGCTCCACAGTTTCCACTTTTCCTTTTTCAAAATTTTCTGCCATTTGACCACTCTTTAAACCATTTTTCTCAAAAAAACCCATGGAAAAGATCACAAATGCACAATTTTAGAAATACTGCCACCCTCATCCCGAAAGCCAATATTCATCCCTTTTTTAAATTCTAGTGAGTCACCCCTTTCACCTAAGACAGCATTGATGGATATGTGCACAGACAGCCTATTGTACATGTTCTGTGCCCACCCAAATATCAAAAAAACAGGGGACCCTTTCCCTTTTTGAGTACACGCCGCTGGCGTTGAAAGTATTTAAATGGTGGGTCTATGTGATTCAACGTGGGGAAAGTGAAAAAGAAGGGTCATTACTTTTTTAAGAACCCTTTCCCTTTCTCTTTTGTTTAAAAATTTGGACCAACTAGGCCTCAGGACACACAACTTTCCACTACACATTGCCTGATTACTCACCAGCCCAGGCAGTAGGTCCTCACACAGGTGGCGACCACCACCCAACCCACCTCGGCTTGCTCCTAGGTTACGGTCTTTGGCACCAACCTGCATGGAGTTCTGCAAGCTATCCCATTCTGCAACTACTTAAGTCTCCTCACTGGGGAATCTATGTTTATAACCCCTTAAACCCTTTTTTTGCATTTAAAAATGTTTTGCCGTAAAACTGTCTTTGTTGCCCATACAAAACAAGAGAGTCAGCCCTTTTTTTTCATATAGTGCTCTGGAAAAATAAAAACTGAAATCTTATTTGGGTTTTAAAAGGGCAAAAAAGGGCCCGGGCTTATTTCTGGGCAGTTTTCATACAGAAGGCCCATAGTGTTTTCTGTGGGTTTTTTTGGGGGATAAATATTAAAGTAAAATATGAACATACACAGCATTTTGTTTATTTGCCATTTTGCAGCATTTTTGCTGTTTCTGCTGTTCTACAAAATGTAGCATGCTCTAGTTATCATGTTTGTCTCCACAAGCTTCTCCTTAAAACTAAAAAAAATCTGAAAAATTGCCTGAACAAAATAAAACAAATGCCGCCCAAAAAAACGTGTTCAAAAAAAACCCTTTTTATTTATGACTTTTTTGGGGGTGGGGGTGAAAACCCCCGGGTTAAAATAGTACCCAGTTCAAAAAACAAGGGAAAAAATGCACAAACAGGGTTTTCCCTTTTGGGGTAAATGGGCCCCGCTTTATTCAAAACCCCAAAAAGTTTTAAAAACATGGAAGGAGGGCAGGGGGAAGTGCTCGGCCATTTTTGTGGATATTCCCAGCGTCTTGGGGGGGGGGGGCAAGCAGGGACCCAGCCAGACAGCAATAAAGGGGGCCGGGAGCTTGGCTTGCCTTCTAGCAGAGCCCGTACACTTTTTGGGGGGACCAAAAGACCCTATGAAGATCCTCACTCCTGATTAAACCACCGTGCCCCCTGGATGCCATTACCATTATTTCATCCTAAGGGTGGCCCTTCCAAACTCACCTCTTCACACCAGAGTTTAACATCCCCTATTAGTTAAAATTATCCACCATAACTTGACCTGCACTTCCCCCTGACTCCTGAACCGCAACATAAAAGCTGTGACATTTTATACCAAGATTCATATTTTTTTTCAATTTTTTTCTTTTTTATTTTTTTTGGACCAAAGTACAAATTCAAGACTCACTAGGGAGGGCATCCTACAGAAAAACCCGGGAGGGAAAAAAACCCCTGTGGAGGAAACCCAGGGAACCTTTGGGGAAGGGTTGCCCTTCCCCCTTTGGGTTTTTAAAAGGATAAGCCAAAACAATTTTCTTCAGTATCATAATAATGTGTCTGAAACCGGTATACATAAAACCCAAAATAAAACAAACACCAATACATTCGTCTTTTTACAAATCATAGCTAAAAACAACTTCAGAGCTTTTTTAAAATAGGGGGGGGGGGGGGAGGGGTATCTTTTTTGACATCTTGGTGATAGAAAAGGGAAAAAGGAAGGAAGACCGGAAGTTAATCCATACCTAAACCCCCCCCCTCACAGTAACTCTTCCCCCTCCACACATCCTCCCTCTCATAACAGAACCCCCCCTGCTCATAACTATAAACTACACAGACAGGAGCCTAAGCACAATGCAGGGTTTATGAGCTTCCCTCTCAAAACCTATCCCCTTTGCTCAAAGTTACTTATAATAAATATACTATGCATACAGTGAAACCCTCAACTTAAATACCTACAGCTATACAGCCAAAACTCCCAGACTATACGGGAGCTCTAGGTTCCCCCCTCCCAAAGTCATGGTCCCCTTTCGCTTAGGGCTTTGGGAGGTTCTTTTTGTCTAGTGGGTTCCTTTAAAGCAGATGTGCGCAACATTTTCTGGTCCAAGGGCCACAATATCATATTATACATCTCCCAGGGGCCACAGTAAATATTAGAGTATTCCACATCTGAGAACTTTAGAGCACTTCAAATGGAAATACCCAAAATGGCTGAGAGGTCTTTCACTTAAGGGACTGCTCGAGGTCTGAATGGGGAATCCCTTCTCAGTACTCCAAAGCAGGATACCATGGTGCATCTCTTTTCTTTGTAATTTTTGGTGGATAAAAGAATTGGCCATTTCACAGCTATAACTAGAGAGAACAGCACACATACACAGCGTCCTCTCCAACTCCTCTATGTCTTAAACGGACATTTTCATAGCATATCTGCTGGATCTGCCATGATTGTGTCAGAAATTAGTCCTTCTTTTAAGAAATCCAGAGATAATACCAAAACAGTTTTTACTGAATTGCCCATTTAGGTTGTTAAAAACAACATAAACAGCTCTTTAGTGCCTACCATAAATGTTACAGCCATACAGTGCCCACCATAACAGTGCTAGCCACACCGTGCCTACCATATTAGTGTCAGCCATACAGTGCCCACCATAACAGTGCCAGCCATACGGTGTTCACCATAATAGTGCCAGCCACACCATGCCTACCATATTAGTGACAGCCATACAGTGCCGACCATAACAGTGCCAGCCATACGGTGTTCACCATAACAGTGCTAGCCATACAGTGCCAAACATAACAATCTCATCAGTTGAATGCAGCAGTCAAGAGATTAATATTAGTTTCTGAAGTATGAGAACAGAGAAACAAAGCATGTTTGTGTCCTGATAGGTAGGGTCCACACAGAGGGGCACTGGGGGCCACATGTTGTGCACCTCTGCTTTAAGTGTCAATATCTCCTGTTTGTTATATACTGTATGTAACAAATGTCCATTGCTTTTATTTAGTACCATTAAAGTTCTTCATTTTAAAACTATAAACACTTTGTTTTACAGCTTGAATACATTTTAGCAGATGACGTGTTACCTGTAATGAGGGATGATTCCTTACTCTCTTCCCACCCAATTATTGTCGATGTCTCCACCCCATCAGAGATTACATCTGTCTTTGATTCCATTTCATACAGCAAGGTTGGAAAAAACATAAAAAATATGTATGATTCTTATGTATATTTTTTACATTCATCAAAAACACAATTCTGGTGACCTCAGGGTAAAGAAAATGTACAGTATTGTTCACTTGCTAAAGATTGAAAATTAGAATTCTGGATTAGTTATTAATAATTAGTTAGGCTTTGCAGCATTTGCTGTTGTGAATTTTTTTCTATTTCTATATTTGGATTCAGCAATATTATATCACAGTGGTCCTTCAAGTTAAAATATGAAAGGGTTTGTCCAACTCCCCTTTTTAACTTTAAGTAGCTGGTACAGAGGTTGGGAGAAAAAAAAAAAACTACTCACCTCTTAACTCACATTTGATCCAGCGATGTCCTGTTAAGTGGTCTTCCGACTTGGGCCGAATGGAATGTAACCACAGCAGCCTCTGCAGTACCTGACATTACTGTTTGGAAGTGAAGGCTCCAGCAGTGACGTTCCATATTCTCCCAAGCTCTGCACTGTACTTAAGGTATTCAAGGAGTATCTATATTAAGGCATATCCTTAAAGTAGTGTTCCCACCAAAGACTTTGATAACATATCTCTAGGATATGTCATTAAAGTCTGATAAGCACAGGTCCCACCTCTGGGACATGCACCTTGGAAACAGACCCACAAAAGTTTCAGCTCAGAATAGCCAGTCGCGCTTGCACACAACTCTCTGTTCTGTTCTATGGGAGTTCTGGCTACAGCCGAACACAAGCACAACCGACTGTCCATTCTAAGCCTAAGATTTTCTGGCCCATTTCTGAGATAGTTGCAGGTCCCAGAGGTGGGACCCCACCTATCAGACTTTGATGACTTATCCTATCAATATGCCATCAAAGTCTTTGGTGAGGCATCCCTTTAATTTCACATGGGAATTTTGTGTATAATTTGAATCAGTATTTAAGACATAGGATAAAATAAATAATAAATGTATTTTATGTTTACAGGGAGCATCCCTTCTAAGAATGCTTGAAAATTGGATTACGCCAGAGAAATTTCAGTTAGGCTGTCAGGTATGGTAAATTACTTTATATTTTATTAAATGAAAATTGTGCAACCAATCACCAGTTTCCAGAAAAGAAAGAGGAAGTGAAGCATTCATTTATAGTGATGAGCGAACCATAAAAAGTTCGAGTTCGAGTTGAGCTTCAAACTTAGATGCGTTTGGTTCGGAGTTCTACTCAAACTAGAACTCGAACCCCCATTAAGTAGTCCCCGGAGTCGATTGCTAAGGTCTTAACAATCGACTTGAGGCCTTAACAACTGGCTTAACAACCGACTGGAGTCCGCGGAGTCGATTGCGAACTCTTATCAACTGACTTGTCTTGAGGCCTTAACAACCGGCTTAACGACTATTAGCGACTTCACAACGCAGTAAATTATGTGTCCCCCAGTGAAGGTAAAAGGGTCCCCCAGTAAGTTATACATCCTCTAGTATGTGGTTATATACTTTATATATCTCCAGTAGTGGTGTGTGTTTTTATGTCCCCCCAGCAGGGTATATAGACAGGTTATTGATCCCCCAGCAGTATATGGGCAGGTTAATGGGTCCCTAGCAGGTTATATAGGCAGGTTTATTGATCCCCTAGCAGGTATATAGGCAGGTTATTGATCCCCCAGCAGGTATATGGGCAGGTTATGGGTCCCCTAGCAGGTATATAGGCAGATTATTGATCCCCCAGCAGGTATATGGGCAGGTTATGGATCCCCTAGCAGGTATATAGGCAGGTGTTTATGGATCCCCCAGCAGGTATATAGGCAGGTTATGGTTCCCCCAGTAGGTATATAGGCAGGTTATGGATCCCCCTGTAGGTATATAGGCAGGTTTAGGTCCCCCACCAGGTATATGGGCAGGTTATGGATCCCCCAGAGGTATATTGGCAGGTTATGGATCCCCTAGCAGGTATAATGGCAGTTTATGGATCCCCCAGCAGGTATATGGGCAGGTTATAGCCCCCCCCAGCAGGTATATGGGCAGGTTATGGATCCCCCAGCAGGTATATTGGCAGGTTATGGATCCCCCAGCAGGGATAGAGGCACGTGATGGATCCCCCAGTAGGGATATCGGCAGGTTTAGGTCCCCCAGCAGGTATATAGATAGCTTATAGGCCCCACAGCACGTGTATATATAGGTAGTTAATAGCCCACTCAGCAAATATGTAGGTAGATTATAGCTCCTCCCTGCACGTATATAAGTAGATATATAGCCCCCTCCCTGCACAAATAACAGTAGATAATAGCATCCCTCCCTGCACAAATAACAGTAGATAATAGCCCCCCTCCCTGCACAAATAACAGTAGATAATAGCATCCCTCCCTGCACATATAACAGTAGATAATAGCCCCCTCCCTGCACAAATAACAGTAGATAATAGCCCCCTCCCTGCACAAATAACAGTAGATAATAGCCCCCCCTGCACATATAACAGTAGATAATTGCATCCCTCCCTGCACATATAACAATAGATAATAGCCCCCCTCCCTGCACATATAACAGTAGATAATAGCCCCCCCTCCCTGCACATATAACATTAGATAATAGCATCCCTCCCTGCACATATAACAGTAGATAATAGCCCCCCCTCCCTGCACATATAACAATAGATAATAGGCCCCCCCCTGCACATATAACAATAGATAATAGGCCCCCCCTGCACATATAACAGTAGATAATAGCCCCTCCCTGCACATATAACAATAGATAATAGCCCCTCCCTGCACATATAACAGTAGATAATAGGCCCCCAGCATGAATAGAGCTAATTAATAACCTGTACAGCACTTACCTGACCTCGCTCCCTGCCGCTGTCGCTGCTCCCGGTCTTTTCTTCAGCGGTGTGACGTCCCAAGGCCGCTCGGTAAGCGTGATTACTTTCACGCATTCTGTGCTGTGCACTCAGGCGCGCACAGAGCCTCATCCTGCCTGCGGCCACAGATTACTCCGCGGAGCTCTCTGCTCCGCTGAAGCATCTAACTGTATGTGCGTCCGGCGGACGCACATACAGTTAGTCCCGCCACCGCTGCCGTCGCCAAGGTCCTAAGCCCCTAAGCCGATAGCTTAGCGACTGGTAGCGGCTTAGGACCCTAACGATCGGCGGCGGCGGCGGCGGATAGCGGCGGCGCCGGGGACTACCATTAAGGTCAATGGGAAAAGATGTTCTGGTTAATTTTTATACCTATACAGGTGAGGAGACGCTGTAATTAACATCCATAACAGTAAAATGATACGTGGAACAACTTAGTGAAGAAAATTTGGCTCTAAGAGTCACAGAAAAAATGGAGAGGCTGAAATACTTCATTCCTTTCAATGGCTAACTGAAAAGATGAGGACAGCTTGCAGGCAGAGGCATAGCTATAGGAGGTTCAGATTTGGAGATAGTGTGTTATACAATTACTGAACCCCCAAAACTGCCAAAATGAACTTTTCTCCACTCAGAATATTTTTTACCAACCAACCACTATTTAGAATATATTTCTTTGTATAGGAGAATTGTAGATGGTGTGTTATAAAATGATTTCATCCCCAATATTGCAAAAACTGCACTTTTGGGCACTTAGTATGTGTTAGCAAATCCAAGCACTCTCTATAATAAATATCCATGTATATGAGAGCTAGGCATTATGTGAGCCTGCAAATGCCACCAAATAACAGCTTCTGGGTGTGGGAAAGATGCAGCCAGCAATACCAAACTCCCTAACTATTACTGTCTATGGAGAGGAAAATGCTATCTAACAAAGAGCAGTCTGTACAGTAGAGAGAGTGAGCTGAAAATGGCGTTCACAAGGCAATACAGTGAAATATATATAACATGGTCATGTGATTTTAGCAGCCAATGAGAGCTCTACACCTCAGCGATGATGTTTTTGACACTTCTCTGTGCTCTGCACTGATTGGATGGCCACCAAAAGTGCAGGAAGCAGATAAAAATTAAACTGAAACTGGCATGTCGAACGCCATGTCAAACTCAAACATTTACTTGGACGAACTGTAAAAAGTTTGGTTCGGTTTGCGTTTGAGAAAATCGGGAAGTTCGAAACATAATATATATATATTATATAATATACACATATATATACACTATATATAATATATAATATATATATATTATACACTATATATATATATATATATATATTAATATATATATATATTATAATATATATATATATATATATATATATATAATTTATATACAGGCAATCCCCGGGTTACATACGGGATAGGGAATGTAGGTTTGTTCTTAAGTTGAAATTGTATGTAAGTCGGAACAGGTAGATTTATTAAATGTGACTACAGCAAAAAAATTTCATTTTAGTTTTGGATAGTGCAGGGAACAGTTGTTACATTTGTTTTGCTGTCTGTGCCCTTTTTTAGAAGATTTCACCTAACTTTCCATATCTCATGTGCAGCTGTGGCATGCTGGCACTTGGTTATCATGGGACGTGACTCAGTGTTGAATGTCAGCCACGCCCCATAAGTCTCCGTTTGTAACTAGGGGACATATGTAAGTCGGAACGATGTAAGTCGGGGACTGCCTGTATGTGTATATATATATATATATATATATATATATATATATATATATATCTATATATATATATATATTAATATATATAATGAATCTGCACCTCTTCTACAAGACACACTGCCTTTTTCTTTTGTGGAAAAAGACTGGTAATTGGTTGTATAATTTTCCTGCAACTGCCAGCATAATGTGGATTGGCCCTTAAACAAATCTGGAGAGCACCACTATTTATTAGTAATGTGCTTTCTGCTTCATATCATTTTTTGCTTGTATGGGCAATAAATAATTTTTTATAATGTTCCTACATTAGAATTACCTGAAGAAGTACCATTTCAAGAATGCCAAAACTGATGACTTCTGGGAATCTCTGGGTGAGGTGAGAAATCTATAAAGTTTTTTTTTTTTTTTTTTTTTATTCTGATTGATATAGCTTTATACTAAAAATCCAGCTGAGTTTCCCTAATAAAGTAAGTGATATCATGTCACCAGGGTGCCGGAAAACCCATTGATCCTTAGCAGAGCCGTTTTTAGGCTAAATGACAGGCAGGGAAGGGAGAAAAAACTCCTCCCTCCATTAACATAATAGACCACGCCATTTACTAGTACCTGACTGATCCCTCCTTTACCCTCTTTTCTTATCAGACACATTTTCATTTTCTTTAGTACACGCAGTAATGCTTTCTTGCACTTGGTTATTCCACTGATTTTTTTCACCTTTTGTGTGATGTAAAGCTTTATTTTTATGTAATTTTAAGATTATTTTTTTTTAATAATAATATCAGGGAAATTGGAGAAAAAAATTAAAAAGTCTGTTTTTCACATGTATTTATTTTTCACAGCAAAAGTGGTGCCAAATAAGTTTTTTTATTCTGTCACTTTACAATCAAGGATATATATACACAGGTGATACAAAGTTTTAGGGTCATCGGGGATGGGGCTAAAAGGTGCGTTTTTTTTTTAATTATTTATTTTTTGTGTTTTTGTTTTGTTTTATTTATTTTGCATTTTGTCCTCTCCATAAGGTCAGAGAAAGACCTCTGGGGGGCATTTCTAGATAATATTTTTTTTTTCATTTTTGCTAATATATTAGCCCCAGTTACAGAAGAGATACGGCCCCAGCACAGATAGTAGAGCTCATCTGGACCCCTTCAACCATGTAACCAGTGGGAGTGGTAAGCAGGAAGCCAAGAGGCTTCCTGCATATCTGTATATACATTACTCTTTAAGTGCTGTATATACAATAATCGAGAAGGCACAGACGTAAATAAATCATCCCTGCCTTCTCCCTTGAGAGCCACCAATAGCCGACTATTCTCTCCTGCCCGGACATATATAGTCACTGGGCAGTCAACGTGTAAAGCAAGTGGTGCCCTGGGCAGTAGCCCGTCCACCCACCTGTAGAAATGGGCTAGATCCTTAAAACGAGGAGGCTGAAGGGCTTGTTTCACATTGTCGTTCCTTCACTGATGTTCCTCCTGGTCACTTGCTGTGTAGTGAACTGCAGTACATTCACTTACTGGTTAGGAGTGCCGCTGTGCTGGAGAAATGCTCAGAAACATCTGTCCCTTTGTTCTTTCAATTATCAACCATCCCAGAGGTGACGTTGAGGTTAGCACTGTTGTCTTAGGGTCTTAGGATAAAACCTGATCAAGTTCATCATCAGCATAAAGTTTGCATGCTATCCCTGTGGACACTTCAGGTTTCTTCTTACACATCCAAAAAAGAAATAAAATAAATCCAACATACTAAAGGTTACTTGTTGTGCTTAGAAATTAATCCTGGCATATCCGAGAATTGTGGCAATTTATGTACCATACTAATATCTATACAATATAAGCAATGGGAAATAAATGGGGAATACCCCTTTAACTGTCTTCTAGCACAGGTTAACAATCATTTCTTTATTTAGGCAAGTAACAAACCAGTAAAAGACATGATGGATACCTGGACCAGACAAATGGGTTATCCAGTCCTCAACGTAGAATCTGGAAATACTGTTAAACAGAAAAGATTTCTTTTGGATAAAAATGCTAATCCATCCCTTCCAGATTCTACGTTCAAGTATGTGTTTTATTTATGTTTGAGATGATTTTCATATTATACTCTATTCTATATCACAGAAAATGAACCAATCACAGAAAAAGCACTAATACAGGGCCCCTAATCTAAAATATAGCTTTTATTAGTCAAATATTAAAACATACACAATGGCCCTCTACTCCATAGGTAACACCCTTATAACTTACTAATAGTATAATAATGCATAATATTCCTCCAGTACAAATAGTAGGTAATGTTTAGACTTAGAGTCACAGTAGTCACATACAAGCAGGCCCTATTAAGATACTACAGAAAGACAGAGTAATCGTCCCGAGAGGGACGGCCCCGTCAGATGAAGGCTCACCCTGTTGTACCCTACACAGTTCTATTACATAGATGAGGAATATCTATTATTTTTGCAGCAATGGCCGCACAAAAGGTTGCAGAAAGGAGAATGCCGCAATAAACAGCATTCTAGCCAAAATAACAATTATAATCTTGGTACTTGGTACTTGGTACTTATCACTCATCCAAGATGTCCCAGATGTCCAAGATAGCCACCGATTCCCGACGCGTTTCTCCCCCCAAAAGATATAAGAGGGGGTTCCTCAGGGGACCAATAAGTATGGCTAACCCATATAAGCCCACAATGGAGCTACTGGCAACAAATGCAACCACTATAGTTGAGGATGATAACCTAGAGTAGACTAAAGTTTACCTGTATATGTATGCAGCGACACATCCCTCCTTTACTACTTGGCGCCATTAGATGAACATTACTGGCTAAAGCGGAAGTTGCCTCGGCGTCTCTCTACCTCCACAGCGCAGGCGCAGACCCGTAATAGCGGAATATATCACAGAAAATAAAGTTAATTCCTACCCTGTTTCCCCGAAAATAAGACAGCGTCTTATATTAATTTTTGCTCCTAGAGATGCACTATGTCTTATTTTCAGGGGATGTCTTATTTTTCCACAAATAAAGTATAGCATGCTATACTAGTGTGTGTGTATCTATATATCTTAAAGTTTAGAGTCACAAACCATAGGATATATGTATGCAAAGGACATTTTATGGCAGCTGCAGTGACTTATCTCAAAGGATGGCAAATTTGACATGCTGGGACTTGTAGAACTAGAAGTTCCAGCATGCCCCATCAGCCATCCTGTGAGATGTGTGTGTGTCAGTGTCATTGCTCTGTTCTCCCCACCATCCCTCACTTACTTGTACACTGTCTCCTGTCCTGGGATGTTCGGGACCTGTGGTGACATCATAGTCACATGACCTCCCTGCACAGGTCCTTCAACACTCAGGTGCTACAACAATATGTCCCAGGGCCGTTTCTCGGGGTGAGCAGGGCTTGGGAACACTCGCACCCCCTCCCACCCACCTTTCTCTCTGCCCACCCTTAGGGATGGCCCTGTGTATGGGGAGCTGCAGCAATGATTTCCGCTATGTCTTATTTTCGGGGGGTGCCTTATATTAGGGAATTCAACAAAATCTCTGCTATGTCTTACTTTCAGGGGTGTCTTATTTTCGGAGAAACACGGTATGTGGGGCATTCCCACATAGGTATATCCATGTAACAGATTGGCTCATAGGTAGCTACAAGCGGACCGTGTTAAAGAATGAGAAGGGTGGCGCCTACGGCCATCCTCCCCATTCATTTCTATGGCAGTTCCAAGTATAGCCAAGCACATTCACTCGGCTATATTCGGTACTCCCAGGCCAGTAACTAGGGAAGCTTGTGTACAAAAGCAGGATATAAGATTTGATCCTAACTTTGAAGAGAAGCTAAATCAGATAAGTAATGTATTTGGTAACAGTCTTTATTTACCTTTGCCTACATGATAAAAGCTAATCAGTAAAATGGGAATACCCCTTTAAACCCCACTGAGCTTGTAGAGGATGAACTGGTTAGAAGGGTGAAAGCAAAGCAAGCTACAAGTTAGTTCAGCACATTTGCGGGAACCTCTGCAAATATATTGGCAATAAATTTCTGAACAATATTTGAATGCAATTGTAGAAAGAATGCCTTGATTGTGTAAAGCTATTATTTCAGCTAGTGGTGGCTTCTTTGAAGATTTAAAAATTTAGATTTAATATGTTGAAACAAAGTTAATCCATTATTTTTGCTCATTTTAATGTGTTTTTTTCCTTACTACTTTCATTTCAAATTCCATTTGAGACATTAAACCCTTCCAGACAGCCGGTCATAATAATATGGCTCTTTGGTTTTTTTTACCTCCCTGCCTTACAAGAGCCATAACTTTTTTCATTTTTCCTTATAAACATATTAGGACTTATATTATGAGGGCTTTTATTTTGCGGGATAAGATTAAGTACTTTTTAATGGTGTCATTGACCTACCATAGGATATAATGGGACACAAAAAAAAATTCTAAGTGGGTGAAATGTGAAAAAAGGTACTTGAGCCATGTATGCAGTTTTTTTTTCACAGTGTTCATTCTTATGTATAAATTATGTGTTAACTGTATTCTGCAGGTTGATACAATTCCAGCAATACCAAATCTGTAGGGTTTTTATTATGTTTGAATACTGTTAAAAAATGCAAACATTCTCCACTTCTTAAATTTAAAACACCTGAGTGAGGATGCATTTTTTGGGGGTTGTAGAGTTTTTACTTTTTACTGGTACCATTTTGAGATAAATGTGAATTTTTGCCTAATTTTTAGGGGGAATGAAATGACCCCAAAAAAAACACAATTTTGGCATTTAGAATTTTTTTCTTCTACGTGTTCAGCATACAGAATTATTTATGATATATTTTAGTAGATCAGACTTTTATGGAAGCTGTAACACTAATTATGTGTAACTTTTGTATTATTTTTAGAAAGAAAAAAGGGGTTTGGTTCGAACTTTTAGTACTTTTTATTAATTTTTAGACTTTTAAACATTTTTTTTTACTGTAACATTAATAGCGACTGAACGTTATGAACGTTGGTGCTGACAGGCCCGTTCTAAATTGCTTTAAGGAAATGTAAAATGCACCAGAATGTATGAACCTGTACTTCTGCAGTTCATACATACAGGTGCAGTGTAGTGCCAAAACGACAAGTCTGGGTCAGGCAGACCACCTTTAACCTGGTCTGGGTGTTCTAAATGTTGTGCTCCAAAGTTTTCGTCCAAGAATCATAAATGTGTCTAATCCTACGAATGCGGTGCGACGCCCCCAGAACGCCCCTAAACTTTGGCGCATTAAAAAAAGTGTCTTTGGCACATTACAATGGCATTTATCACGCCAAAGTTTGGAGTGCGCCTGTTCATACATTTTTTTTGCCTCAAAGTACACCAGAAAACTGACGCAGCCCCATTTATACCTGTCACCCTAAGTCACCATAGGATACTTGACTTTTAGGGGGATCCATCATTAGTTCAGCCTTCTGCATTGTATATACAATAAAGAAGTATGTACAAATATGGAGTTTCTATCACTTCCTGCCTGGGTTGATAGAAACAAATAGATGGCGGTTGCCACCATTGTGACATATCGGCATTGGCACTGGGGTGCCGATTAGAGTAAGTAACGATGCGCAGACACCGTGGCCGTGATCCTCACAGTATCTAAAGGATTAAACAGCAGGAAACGGAGTGGGCTCCATTCCTTGCTGTTAGCGGAGGGTGTCAACTGCAATCTTCAGTGGACACCAGCCTTCTAGGTAATCCTGCTACATATGAACTTACCAACATCCGGATGTGCCAGAACGTCCTGTGTCGGTAAGGAGTTAAATCGTGCAAATATGAATAAAAATTGATGCTGAGGTGTTGTAAACTGTTGACAGGTAGAGCTTCTGTTTTGTCATAGGAATAGAAAACCGAGAATAACAGCAGCGCCAGATCCTTAACATTATGGACACCAACTTCACGCGATTGAACCAGTTCACTATGAAAATGTCTGATGGTTTTCCATCAAGTTGTCCATGATTTTAATAGATAAAATTGTGCATCATGCTGTGCTACTTTTTATCTTAGCTTTCAATAGAATCTGCGACGGAGGATCTGATCAGAACCTCCAATGCAGACGTGACCCTAGCTTTATCGCAGACTGGTGAAAAAAATTGGTCTGTATCCACCTCTGAAAGGGAACAGGAATGTTCCCATACCGAGAAAATACTGAAAACACTTTTGATGAATGACTACTATAAGGGTATGTTCACATGGCTTAACTGTGGGGCGTACAGTACGCCCCGCAATTACGCCGGCCCATAGACTGTCATTATTCGCGGCTCGTAAGCGCCGTAAATCAATGACATGTCAATTATGTCCCCGCGCGTACAATACGATCGTATTGTAAGAGCAGGGAGAGGCGGCGCAATCTATAGTTCTCTATGAGAACTGTGGATTACTGTAATGATTGGTGTGCATTTCGCTCGTATTAGAGTACGCTCTCAGTACGTGGCGAAATGCGTCCCAAAATAGGCCATGTGAACATACCCTAAGATTCATGTGTTTGCTTACTGTTGAGGGGTCTGCCATATTGTAACACAGTAAAAATGATGCATTACGTTTCTATCATTGCAGTTACCTGTGGAATATCCCAGTGACATACTATGCTACGAACCAATCACTTGACAAGCACATCACTACTTTCAACAAATCAGGTATAATTGTAACAGTGAACTCTGTTCCAGCTATTTCACTTCCAGCTAGACAACAAAAATTATGTAGACTGGAGCACATTGATTGTAGTAGCACATGCGGCATGATAAATTTATCGCAGCTTGATGATAGGACTTCCATGGTATAAGATATTTAAATTTTTTTTGTTGTTGCTGGAATTGACATATAATTGACATATAAACATGACTATATGATAAAGTATTTGCATAAGCATAAGCAATAAATGAATGTCTCCTGTGCACCACTATGAGACATACTGCATGTTGGTGAATCTCCCCTCTGTCTCATATAGGACGCTCTCTTACCATAGAACTTCCACCATGATCAACTACTTGGGCATGGTGTCTAACTGGTTCTATAGAGAAATTAAAAAGAAGATTTTTTTGCTAAAACATAAATTATGCTGTCTATCTCCCTCCCCTTCAGTGATACAGTCATAGCCATAAACTCCACCTACTTTTCATCCATGTCATAATAGTAAATGATGTGTTATATACACAGTAAATGACATACTTTGACTTTCTAATCTACTTTTCATTGTCAGTTCAATTCCTTGCTAGCAGTAAATGGTATGGAGTTTATGATGGAGGCTTCTATCATATTATGCTAGCCATAACCGTAACCCTAACCCTAAGTTAAGGTTAAAGGGAATGTGTCATCAAAAAAGGACTTATTGTTTAACTCACATTTTTATGTTAGACACATTTTTTTAAGTTTAACATAACACATTTTTGGTTATTTTTTTTAATATTCCATATCACTTTCAATATTTTTAAAAAATTCTTGCAGTTCTCACTTTGGTCACTAGGCCTAATAATAGTCTGACACTTCCTGTTCTCTACAGAAAGATTTTCCGTAGTGTGCTCATTATCAGTAAATGCCGGTTTACACTGAAAGGTGACATCAATGTGTATAGATAACACAGGATCCACCAGTCACAATTGTTAGATAGTCACAGTTCCCCCTCTCCTCTCCCTGCACACTGACTTCTTCACAGGTCACAGAGCAGGACTATAAAATTCTCCTATAGAAGTCAATGGGAATGATCCATTTCACAGGATCCTATGTGCATGAAGCTACTGTAAAGCACCTCTCTAAATGCTGTTAAAAGCAGTGCAGGCAAGAAGGCTGTTCCCACAAACTCATATATAGATGACCGAATTGCGAAATCTATAGTCAGATAATAAAAACGGCGAAGAAGAAAATAATATGTAACAGGATCTTGTTTTAATAAGTAGAAAAAAAAATTGGCGACAGATTCCCTTTAAGGTTTTTAGAGTGGTCTATGGGGAAACTTATTTGTCAGCATTGCTCTAGGTCTCTTGTCGCTCCCGCAAAGGCGCCACATCTGGTGCAGCTGTCCAGTGCCCCATAGGGCCACATGTATGAAACGGTTTTGGTCTAAAACTCACTTTTTTCCCCGTAGGTTTTTATGGAGAAAAAAGGGAGTTTTAGACCAAAACCGTTTCATACATGTGGCCCTATTTGTTTAATGGGCACCTGTCAGGTGGTTTTTGCTGCCCCGTCAGAGAGCAGGGTATAATAGAGGGAGAGAAGCTGAGCTCTGTCATATATAGGTGTTTATGTTTTAAAGCAGAGTCTCTGAATAAAAAGTAGAGGAAAAAGTGTATATGTATATATGTGTGTGTGTATATATGTATGTATATATATATATATATATATATATATATATATATATAACACTGTACAATACACATATGTACAATATACAAATACATATATGTTTTTCTTACTATATACACATTGTAAGGCAGCAGCAGGGAAGGTCTGCAATGGTATCTATATGCCTGCCAGGTTCCTTTAGAGGTCAGGACACATGCCACCAAGGTAAGGAGCCTTGGTGGAATTAAAGGCCAAAATCAGATAGGTGTCAACAGTACAGACTGTCGACATACGTTTAGCTGTATGTTAGTATGGCTTCCAGCCATCCCGGGACGGCCTTTCATTGGGAGTAGGCAATGTGTACGATACACATATGTACAATACACAAATATGTATATGCATGCTTTTCTCACTATCTGACATGAAATCGGAATAAACCTTACCCATTTTAGGTCAATTAGGATTACCAATATTATTTATATTTGCCAAATGCCAGAATAATGAGAGAGAGAAATTTTAAGGCATTTTTGTTACTTTCTGCAAAGTAAAAAGTTAACATATACTAGGATTACTATGCCTTTAAACAATTTGGGACAGCCCATATGATGATGTCACGCCTTTGGAAGCATTGATAGGTTTAATGGCAACATCTGAGTTAATTAGACACACCTGTAGATGTATTTTTTACGCACACCAGAAACAGGCTGCTTCTGTGTGTAACATCATGGGAATCTCTAAAGAAATCAGCCAAGATATCAGGAAGAGAATTGTGGACTTACACAAGTCTGTTTCATCCTTGGGTGCAATTTCCAGATACCTGAAGGTGCCTCATTCATCTGTACAAACAATTATATGCAAGTACAAACAAGGTGGGAATGTCCAGCTATCATATTGCTCAGGTAGAAGACAGGTTCTATGTCTGAGAGATGAACATTCTTTGGTCCGACATGTGCATATCAACCCAAGAATAAAAGCAATAGACTTTGTGAAAATGCTGGTAAGATAGTGTCATTATCCACAGTGAAACCAGTACTGTATCAACATGGGCTGAATGGCCACTCTACCAGGAATAAGCCATTACTCCAAAAGAAACATATAAAAGCCAGATTAATGTTTTCAAATGTACACAGGAACAAAGACCTACATTTTTGGAGACATGTTCTGTGGTATGACGAAACTGTTTGGCCATAATGACCATCGTTATGTTTGGAGAAAAAAGGAAGAAGCTTGGAAGCCTAAGAACACCATCCCAACTGTGAAACAGAGGGTGGCAGCATCATTTTGTGGGGTTGTTTTACTGCAGAAGGGACTGATGCACTTCACAAAATAGATGGCAGCATGAATAAAGAAGATTATGTGGCAATATTGAAGCAACATCGCAAGACATCAGCCAGGAAGTTAAAGTTTGGGCAGAAAAGGGACTTCCAAATGAACAATGACCTGAAGCATACTGCCAAACTGGTTACAAAGTGACTTAAAGATAACCAAGTCAATGTGTTTGGAGTGGCCATCACAAAGTCCTGATCTCAATCCTATTGAAAATGTATGGGCAAAGCTGAAAAGGAAGTTGCGAGCAAGCGACCTACAAACATGGCTCAGTTACACCAGTTCTGTCAGGAGGAATGGGACAAAATTCCTACCAACTATTGTGACCGCGGCATAATCCAAGAGCATTCCCCTGCTCCATTGGGTGATCGGAACTCCCGGTGACCCGACAGAGGCCGGGGAAAGTGTGAACAGTCTTTTCTGGGGACCTAGAGTAGCCCCATTTCTGTGGCTGTCTCTGTAACAAGCCTACAGTCACGGCAGACTGAGCTGATTCCCCGCCGTCTCCGGACATTCTATTTAGAAGGAATCGTGTAGGCAGGGTGGGGAGGAGAGCTGTGCCTGTATGCTATTAGTGACTAATATCCAATGTAACTCTCTAATGTAACTCTCATCTGTTAAATGTTGCAAGGTTAAACTATTTTGTTAAGGTTGACTATATATATATATATATATATATATATATATATATATGTTTTAATTCACATTAATAATCCAAGTTTCTAACATCTATTTCTATACTTTAGCAACATCAATAACCTTGGAACCCTATGACACTAATAACGGAGGCTTCTTTAAGATTAATCACATGGTTTTTGGATTTTTCCGGGTAAATTATGAAATTCCAGTTTGGCATCAGCTTGCAACTTTGTTGCAAACAAATCATGAGGTATGTATTATCTTATAGGCCACACTATGTGGGACATGTATGAAAGTTTTTTTCACCCCTTTTCCGGCGTAAAATGCACCAAAGCGAGCGATGTGCGATGTCTGACGCATCAAGTGAACATGTTTGGTGCATTGTTAAACACATCCAACACTTTTTAATGTGTCAAACATGTGGGGGCATTGTGGGGACGTGCCACACCACATTCGAACTTTTAGATACATATATGAATTCGGGTCGGCAAAGCTAGGCGCATTACTGCTCGAACAGGCAGACCTATTTCAATGTGGTCTGCCTGAGTCTGGGGAGGTGAAGTGGAGCTAGATTTGCTGTTAGAGAAAAAAAATGTCCATTATTTCTCAACTTACACCAGTGCAATAATAAAAAGTAGTTTCTAATAATTATGAAACTATATAAAATTAAATTATATAAATAAAACATTTTTTTATCATATATTATTAGATCCCAAAAATATGAAAATATCTCCTATAAAATGTATTTGAAATTAATCGAATCTAAAACTAATTTTACATTAAATAACCCACCGCTCTATATTTTTCTGAATTATGTTAAAAATAAAATGGGGTTCAGATTTTTTTATTTTTTACTACATTAAATTAAAGACATTTTTAGCAGATGGAGATCAGTGTTGAAATGAATTTTTGCCTTTATTCTACATACGGCAACAGCCAGCACACCACAGGTCTTGTTTCCCAAGCGGGATAAATACCATTGTTTCTATTCACTGACATGCTATTCTGATGACTTTTCTTTTTTTTCAAGCCTATCTATAGCCTATACACGTGTTTGTCACATTAGTCATAAACAGAGGTGACGTACTGAACTTTAGACACCACTTATGAGCGCACAAAAAACATTTTCATAGCTTTAGGCGCATTTTACTCTGAAAGATAGATGCGAAAATGTACTCCGATCTGTCTAGTTCCATACATGTCTCCCTATGTTCTTATATAAATATTGCATATTTCCTTGTATTAGCATTATATTAGTACCATTTTACATCCATCAGTATGAAATCCAAAATCAATATATTCTATTGGGCATTTCTTTGGGTTGTCCAATTCACACCATTGCTTTGTTACTAAGAGCTTTGTCTAAAAGGGGTTGTCTCACTACATTGATTCGTCCTGTTTTCTTTTTGAATTCATTTTGAATTCAGGGGCGTGTTTACTGGCTTCCACTAGGCTGCAGTAGAAGCCAGGTCTGCAGCTATAGCAACCAGTGCTGGCAGCCTATCACGAGAGAGTAAACAGGTCTGTAGCTATAGCGACCTGAGTAGCTGATGCAGTCCATACAAGAGGGGATATCTAGGAATAGGTAGGACACTGTTAATGGACGTACATTGCAAAGTGACTTGTTTATGGAAGATCTTTAACATAAAAAGCAATCCTTGTAGCGAGACAACCCCTTTAATATTTTCTAAGAGGAATAACAAATGAAGAGCACAACACAGAGTTCTAGGAAAAGATGCTTCAGAATTGGAGGAGTAGTAAATATGTGAGGTCTTCTTTAAAGCTGTGACTGATTTCAAGCAACAGTGATGAATGTCCAGTATAAAACTTTGATGCAATCCTATTCATTACATGTGTGTTTCAGAGGTTTTCTAGTTTTAACAGCATGTGTCAATTGGAAATAACAAGGCTGAAAGAGACTATTAAGCACTTGCATGTGCTGCCTCCACTCCTTTGCAGTAACTGGGTTTTTGTGCTTACTATGGAAATGTTAAAGCCGGTGTTTGCTCAAACCTGAAAGGACTCATTCATTTACTGAATTGCTGGAGAATTTCTTTAACCCTGTTATCACCACACACTGTATTTCTACATTCAGCACTGGCAGGACCAGATCACTAGTAGAAGAGAAAAAGAATAGGTGACAGGAGTATTCCTGTCTCATTGATTAGATTTAAATGGGTTGTCTCACCATGCTGCTTTACAGTGCCATAAGCAGCTTCAGACTCACACTTCCTGTTCAGGCTGTTGGTGGTTTTATAGCAGTGATTAACAAATCAGCTCTTCTATTCCTACCTGATCATGTTACAGTGACATGAGTGTAGAAGTTTAATAAACTGTAGTGTACAAGGCTACAGAACTCTAAGGCTATGTCTACATTGCTTAGGAAAACGATTGTATCTTCGGCGCTTTTCGTTTTTTAAAAGGAGCCGAAGATACGATCGTTCCTGCGGCCCCATAGGCGGCAATAGGAAAGACGAGCTCCTGTCTACACAGCTCGTCTTTTCTCTGCTCAACTTTCGGCAGCGGCATATTATATAACATGTTGTATAATATGGCGGCACTTCTGGTTTTCTTGCCGTCTTCCCATACAATACAATTGTAAGGGCGATGTCAGCAAAATGAGAAGCAACCACGGTTTTTGTACAGAGCGTGACAAAAGCCGCCGTCCTGTATCAGAGAAAAAACGGCCGCTTTTGGGCCGTTTTTTGTCAGATGCAGTGTAGACATAGCCTAAAGGTTTAAAGAGAACCTGTCACATAGATTTTGCCCCCCTTGCTGAGGATAGCACAAGCTACTGTCAGACCTGCTGTTTCCAGCGCGGTGCCCCTTATTCTGTAAGATGTTGTAGTTTTCGTTTATTTAATGCTCAAATCAGCCAGAAGAGTCATTCGAAGAGTCATTCAAAGAGTCAGTTTTTTTCAAACCCCGCCCACCTGAGCCTAGCCCCGCCCACCTCAACTGATAAACCTATTACTTTGAATAGGTAGAAACATGTGAATAACTCAGTGGGTGGGGCTAGCCTTTGGTGGGCGGGGCTAACACCTGCTCATGAATAAGATTTGAGAGGTAAATGCTCTAAAACTCCTGCATCTTACAGAATAAGGGACACAGCGCTGGGAACAGCAGGTCTGACACTAGCTTGTGCTTCCCTCAGCAAGGGGGGCAAAATCTATGTGACAGATTCCCTTGAAAGCTCATCAGTAAGTAATGCAAACAAGTTCCCTTCTTTCAGATTAGAAACAGAGCAGGGAATGAAGTCACCATCTCGGTCACTGCTGCAGATGATAAGAACAGAGAGAGGTAGCTGGTAACTAGGAAAGTTTGTGTGCAGAAGCAGGAGATAAGCAAAACCAGAACAGCAAGATATTTTGCAATAGTCTTTATTTACCTTTGCCTACATTATTAAAGCTAATCAATGAAATGTCATTACCCCTTTAACACCTTGCCGTCATTTGATGTACTCATATGGCATAGACGGGAATGCTTTCCCGCTAATTGATGTATAGGTATGACATGAATATCATGCAGGCTTACAAGCGGAGCCCGCAGGATTGGAACATGGAACCAGCTGTATAATACGGCTGGCTTCATGCGCTATCAGATGGAACTGGAGTTCCCTCTGTCTCCATCGCCACGCCCGCAAAACTATTGCAGCGTGCCGATGGCTTCTATGGAAGCCCGGAAGCCTAACAAAAGTTTTTGGGTTGTCTGCGATGTCACCATGGCAGGTTGTGCCCAACATGGTGATTGACAGGTACAGTACTTAGCAGTACAACTACGTACTCCTATGTATTGTACGAGCAACCTAATAAATCTTGTCTGATTACGGTCCGACAGACAGATCCAAACACGTGTCTAAAAACGTATGTTCACACGGACTCAACATGCCCTGTGGACATACACTATCAGTCCCCTTTGGGGTACCACATCTCCCTTTCAAAATCTCCATGGCAAAAGGAGAACCATGCTGTCACTGAAAAGAATCATTCTCTTTGGGCTCTATAGATTCATATTTTATTATTCTACAATGAAAGAGCAGCGACTTCCAAGCAATTCCCCAAACAGGCACAAAGGGGTGTCACAAACAGAACCCACTCAATAAATGCTGTCTGAAATCAGACACAGTCTAGGGAGAGGAGTATAAGGCTAAGTGCACAAAGCATTGTCAAAATGACGTCCAAAATCCGAAGGCATTTTGACATTGCTGGACCACAGTTTTTGGCATAGATTTGCACAAAAGCCGTGGTCGTTTTTGGATACATTCAATGTACAACGTCGACAGAAAATTCGAGCAGAATCCAGCAGAATATACAACATGTTGCATATTATACTGAATTTTAAACCCAACATTAAAAACTCTGTGCTGTGTAGAATACAGCACGGGTATTTCATTGCTGTCTATGCAGCATAGTGTATTGTCGGGTTTTCGTGGATTCAAAACACTGAACCCGTCGAAAATTTGACAGTAAAGCTATGCTGTGTAGACATGGCCTAAGGCAGTGTTTCTCAACTCCAGTCGTCAAGACCCAACAACAGATCAAGTTTTCAGGATTTCCTCAGCATTGCACAGGTGATATCATTATGGTCAGTGCATTCTGCACAGGTGATATCATTATTGTCAGTACATTCTGCACAGGTGATGTCATTATTGTCAGTGCATTCTTTACAGGTGATATCATTATGGTCAGTGCATTCTGCACAGGTGATATCATTATTGTCAGTGCATTCTTTACAGGTGATATCATTATGGTCAGTGCATTCTGCACAGGTGATATCATTATTGTCAGTGCATTCTGCACAGGTGATATCATTATGGTCAGTGCATTCTGCACAGGTGATATCATTATTGTCAGTGCATTCTGCACAGGTGATATCATTATGGTCAGTGCATTCTCCACAGGTGATATCATTATGGTCAGTGCATTCTGCACAGGTGATATCATTACTGTCAGTGCATTCTGCACAGGTGATATCATTATTGTCAGTGCATTCTGCACAGGTGATATCATTATTGTCAGTGCATTCTGCACAGGTGATATCATTACTGTCAGTGCATTCTGCACAGGTGATATCATTATTGTCAGGTCATTCTGCACAGGTGATGTCATTATTGTCAGTGCATTCTTTACAGGTGATGTCATTATTGTCAGTGCATTCTGCACAGGTGATATCATTATTGTCAGTGCATTTTGCACAGGTGATATAATTATTGTCAGTGCATTCTGCACAGGTGTATTCATTATTGTCAAGTACATTCTGCACAGGTGGTATAATTATTTTGAGTGAATTCTTAACAGGTGATATATTTATTGTCAGTGCTTTCTGCACAGGTGATATAATTATTTGTCAGTGGATTCTTCACAGGTTATATCATTATGGTCAGTGCATTCTGCACAGGTGATATCATTATGGTCAGTGCATTCTGCACAGGTGATATCATTACTGTCAGTGCATTCTGCACAGGTGATATCATTATTGTCAGTGCATTCTGCACAGGTGATATCATTATTGTCAGTGCATTCTGAACAGGTGATATAATTACTGCTAAGTGCATTCTGCACAGTGATATCATTATGGTCAAGTGCATTATGCACAGGTATAAATCATTATTGTCAGTCATTGCACATGTGATATCACTATTGTCAGTGCATTCTGTACAGGTGATAATATTATTGTCAGTGCATTCTGCAAAGGTGATGTTATTATTGTCAGTGCATTTTGCAAAGGTGATATAATTATTGTCAGTACATTCTGTACAGTTGATATCATTATTGTCAGTACATTCTGCACAGGTGATATAATTATTTTCAGTGCATTCTGCACAGGTGATATCATTATGGTCAGTGCATTCTGCACAGGTGATATCATTATTGTCAGTGCATTCTGCACAGGTGATATCATTTTGGTCAGTGCATTCTGCACAGGTGATATAATTATGGTCAGTGCATTCTGCACAGGTGATATCATTACTGTCAGTGCATTCTGCACAGGTGATACATTATGTCAGTGCATTCTGCCAGGTGATATCATTATTGTCAGTGCATTCGAACAGGTGATATCATTACTGTCAGTGCATTCTGCACAGGTGATATCATTATGGTCAGTGCATTCTGCACAGGTGATATCATTATTGTCAGGTCATTCTGCACAGGTGATGTCATTATTGTCAGTGCATTCTTTACAGGTGATGTCATTAATTTTCAGGCATTCTGCACAGGTGAAATCATTATTGTCAGTGCATGTTTGCACAGGTGTATAATTATTGTCAGTTGCATTTCTGCCAGGTGATATCATTTTTTTTAAAAAAAACAATTCTGCACAGGTGATAAATTATTGTCAGTGCATTCTGCACAGGTGATATCATTTTGGTCAGTACATTTGCACAGGTTGATGTAATTATTGTCTGTGCATTCTGCACAGGTGATATCATTATTGTTCAGTGCATTTGCAAGTGGATATCATTATTTGTCAGTGCATTCTGCACAGGTGATATAATTATTGTCAGTGCATTCTGAACAGGGGATATCATTATTGTCAGTTTCATTTGCACAGGTGATATCATTATTGTCAGTGCATTCTGCACAGGTGATATCATTATGGTCAGTGCATCCTGTGGGAGATCCTGAAAACATGACCAGTTGGTGGGTCTTGAGGACTGGAGTTGAGAAACACTGGCCTAAGGCAACCCATTGGTGTTCACCAGAGCCCAACACAAAGCAGGATGAACTAAGTCACAAGAGACCCAGGTTGCTCCTTCAGAAAAAAAGATTGGGTTTAAATACCCTACCTCAGCCATAGATTGTCCACAGGTGAAAATGATACAAGAGCTGCTCTAAGCTCAGACTGAGGCGAGGCACCAGGCATGAAAGAGCCACACACTCCCACGCTTTCATGTATTTTGTAATAATTAGGTTGAAGCATTACTGCAAAATTCCTGTAAATGATAACCAACATGACCAACCAATAATGTTGCTTTGTGACTTTTCTTATTTTGTTGTAATTCACTTGAAAGTCACAAAATAAAAAATCATATATATTTGTATTAATATTTATAGGAAAAAGCTGAAGAGCTGACAATTGCTGTCTATTGGATGTAGTAATTCTCAATTCATATGTGACTCATAAGAGTCTTGTAATGTAAAAATAAATGAAACCAGTGACGTTCATCTACATTACAAGACTCTTCTGAGTCACATGTGAATTGAGGATTACTACATCCAGTGGATGGCGCTAGTGAGCTCTTCAGCTTTTTCCCATAAGCCTTTGGTTATATGCAAAATACCCCATGAGGTGGAATAGGCGATTAAATACTCATACACCGACATAGTGCTCATTCTCACCAATGAGATACATTACCTCTATTAATACTTATATGCATCTAAATATCAAAATAAGGATGTTAACTTATGTGCACAGAAATATTTACACAATTTGATTTTCTGGTGTTTTAGGTCTTCGAAGCAGGAGACAGAGCTGGATTAATTGATGATGTTTTTGCCTTAGCAGGGTGAGTAGAAAGGGAGCGTACGGCTAAAATATTTTACTAGGCCTATGGCAAAGTAATCTACTGTGTCTGTTTGTCTGTCTGTCTATCTATCACGTTAGCAAGCCTGAATTCAATAACAGAGTACAAAAAGGGTCTTGATGCATTTCTGGAGCGTAATAGTATAACAAGTTATAGTGACTGGGATTCTGGAGTAGGGTTGTTGATCCAGGGATTATTCCAATTACCAGATTGGAGTTGGGAAGGAATTTTTTCCCTAAAATGGGGACAATTGGCTTCTACCTCATGGTTTTTTTTTGCCTTCCTCTGGATCAACACTTTAGCACAACAGGCTGAACTGGATGGACGTCTTGTCTTTTTGCGGCCTTACAAACTATGTAACTATCTACCCTGTTTCACTGAAAATAAGACATCCCCGAAAATAAGACATAGTGCATTTTTTTTATGCAATTCAGAGTTTGGCTGCTTCTGCTGATGTTAGTGATGAAATCACTACAATATATTAATACATGTTGATGTTTTGTTCAACAATAAATGTGAATTATTGTTCATAGAAAAAAAAAACATCCCCTAAAAATAAGTCTTAGCTCGTCTTTAGGAGCCAAAATTAATATAAGACACCGTCTTATTTTCGGGGAAACAGGGTATGTATAGATGTGTCTGTCTATCTCATATGCATATATCATAGCTATATCGTATACATGTGTCTATCTATCTATCTATTATCACTCATATGTATATGATGCATATACAACATAGCCTTAGAACTATCTGCTAAAGCAATAAAGTTATAAGATGTCCCAAAGACCATATCTACATTAGAGCCCCAGAGATTAGAATGACGTATTACCCTATAAGCACATGTAGAAAGTCACAGAGCGCAGAGTATGGCCTGGCATTGCTACGTTTCTGATAATTAATACCAACCAGAAAGCAGACCGGCTCAGTGTCTAAATTTCAGTGTGCTGATTTATGATCTATATTAAAAAATTGCCCCTTACCCAGATGATTTATTTATTCTTTTTATATTTTTACCACTTAAGAATCACTTGTTATATGTTATCATGGAGTGGAATGTGTATCTCATTGTTTTTAATGTGTATCCACTCTGTGAAGGCTGAACTATGGTACAGACTCTTTCCAACACGGATTTGAAGTGCGTGATGTGGAAAAATAAGTAGTGACAGGTCACGTGAAGAGTTCAGCAGTTTGGTTGTTATTAGTTTAGTTAGATTGTGTTTGCCTAGAATTGTGACTTAAATAACAATAAGAACATATTTTAATAATAATCAATGCAGAATCTTAAAGCACATGTCAAACTCAAGACCCCGGGCGGAATCTGGCCCACCACATCATTTTATGTTGCCCTCAAGAGCTTAGACATGGATCATCAGGGTCTGGGTGCAGAAGGACTAGCTCTCCTCTGTGCCAGGAGGATGTAGTCAATGATTGGCTGTAGTGGGGACGACGGCATAGGGAGCTCCGGAGCCCACTCCATATGCAGCGGGTGCCAGCTATTAGTTACAGCTGACACCCAGCGTTAGTAGCCAGAATAGACGACATCTCTAATCCCGCCAATTTAACTGTTATGATACCGCAGCCTGTTGTAACCACTTGTACATGACTGTGGTACTTCCTCACATGTTCATTTTCTCCCCCTCCCTCTGCAGCTTGATCACAGGATGCCATACGGTTGCTGTTTCATTGTGTTGTTTCACAGAGCCACAGCCAGCTGTGGCTGTGGACAGTTGTGGACGTCTGTACAGTAGTGGCTGGAATTCCAGCTCTGCTATTCCTAGCTGAGTCTGTTCCTAAGACATTGCTAACAAAAGAGTGTTAAGAGTAAGACAGAGGCTACAGAGCTCTAAAGGGTTAAAGTTTGTCAATAATTTAGATCAACAAGTTCCTGTTTTACTGATAAGGCAGAGCAGGGAGTGACTTCACCATGGTCAGACAGGGCAACTGGAGCCATGAGCGTATAGACAGATGGTCGCTTATTTAGGAAAGCATGTGGATAAAAGCAGGAGATAAGAACTGCTTTATCTCCGAAACCAAGCAAAATTATAACAGCAATGTATTTGGTAGTAGTCTTTTTCTTTTCCCTAAATGTTTCAAGCTAATCATTATAGTGAGAAAACCGCCTTAAAGGGGTTTTGCCACAATCTCATCTCATACCTCCTGCATCCAGCTCTTCAGCTATGTGTGCTCAGAAAGGGCCGTGTGTGATTTGTTTGAATTGCATATCATGTGACCCGGCAGGATGACATCACCATGCCTTTCCTCTCTCTAGTCAAAGAAAGGTCTGTTTATGTAAAGAGCTGTGAGTAGCTATAATGTAGCTCAGAGGTTAAGTTTTTGTCTCTCAGCACAAGGATCCTTGGTTCAAATCCCTGCAGGAAGCAAACCTGTAGATTCCTTTCCTCTTTATCAATGCACATACCTTGTTGAGGATTCCTTTTTTTTATTTCCACTTTTTAACTAATTACTAAGGAGTACACATGACAGGTGTAGAATGACAGCACCAGGGTTTGAACTCTCCGATCAGTAGCTGCCTGATAGGAGAGGTGATGTCTGACCAGGAGTGAGGAGCTCTCAGCCCTGGTCGTATCCCCTGGAGACGAGCTGTTAACAATGGATCACTAAAGGAGCAGCTAAAACAAAAAAGGGAAAGAATTTTTAATAATGATAAATGGTGAAAATGTTTATTATCTAATTTGCAAGCTTCCCACGTCAATTTTACTTTGTGGCGAAACCCCTTTAAGAGGTAAAGGATATCTTGGCCTGTTACTGCCCACATGATGCACCATAAAACAATTTTAACTACTTTGTCAGCAACCCAGAAAAAAGGTATATACACCATAGAAAGTCTTATGGGATACTTCCATTTGGTGCTTATGATACCTCAGATTGTTTAACAATTTGTTTATACAGTCTTATAACTTTTGAGGGCAACAACAATGCTGAAGTCAATTGGTGAAAATAAGTTTAACACCCCTGCTTTAGCGTTCACTTGCTTTTTTTGTAACTGTACATTGGGAAAACATGTATATTATAAAAAGGATGCACTTCATATACTAAAGGGGTTTTCTCACCAAGCTGTTTTACAGAGTGACAGGCAGCTTTTATTTACTCTGTCTCATCAAGCTGTGGGTGGTTCTATAACAGTGAAAAGCATCTTTGCTCCTCTATAAATAGTCAAAAAACACAGAAATGTCCCATTTTTCTGTGTTTTTCCTCTATAAATAGCTTAGATATTACAAAGATGTAAGAGTAGGAGATTTAATCTTCAGTAAACAAACCTATCAATGTTCTGAGGAGTGAAAAAAATTGCTTATCTGTAAACAAAAGCAAATTTTGTTACAGCTAAAGAGTCTGATCAAGAGTGACATCACTCCCTGCTCTTTGTCTAAACAGAAAGGGAGATATGGACAGCAACCTAGTGACACTTGTGTGCACTTGGAGCAGATAAAATCTCTCTTATCTGATGAACAAAGCAATATCAAAAGACTGATGTATTTAAAAAAAAGTCTTCATTTACCGTTCCCTACATGTTTAAAGCTAATCTTTGTAGTGAGAAAACCCCTAAATATGAGGTTTCTAAGGTTTGTCCTTAATTAAAAGTAAAGAATATATAATTGTAGCCTAAAATTGAGAAAGTGAGTATCACATAATCATTATGTCAGGAAAACCTTGTCTCTGGCTATTATGTGTCATGAGTATATGGTATAATTGAGGGTCAATTTTTTTCACCAGGCTTAAATATTTTATGTTCTGTGCACACAGCTTAAAGGGGTTGCCTGGTTCCTAAAAAAAATAATAGCTCCTGATGCCCCATTAAAAAAGCAAAAAGTCTATCCTCACTTCCTCTGCTCCTCTGTTCCAGCTTTGGGTCTCCCCAGTCTTCTGTTCGTCTTCTTCTGAACAGGAATATCACTGCTGCAGCCGATCAGCAGCTATTAATTTGTTTTAGAAATCACACAACCTTTTTAATAGGATGGGGAAACAATGTAAATATAACACATTATAAAATATTTCTGTCGCTGTATTTTGTCTTTTTCCCAGTGCTGAAATACTGGATTACAATATTTCTCTTGACTTAACAAAATATCTTGATAAAGAGAAAGACTATCTTCCCTGGGTGAGAGTGAGCGTTGCGCTCACCCATTTATATAATATGCTGGAGGATGATGACACCGTCTACCCAAAACTTCAGGTACATTGTTAAACATTCTGGTAAATAGCAAAGCTTATGTTTAATAAAGTTGAAAACAAACACACATAATCAAGTGACAATCCTGTTACTTAACTCCTTCCTGACAGGCGGTCATAATAATATGGCTCTTCATTTTTTCCTCCCTATCTTCCAAGAGACATAATTTATTTTTCCCTCTTTATAGACATAAGAGGGCTTTTTATTGCAGGACAGGATGTACTTTTTAATGGTGCCATTGACCATACCATAAAATATACTGGAAAACCACAAAAAGAAATTGTAAGTGGGGTAAAATGTGAGAAAAAACTGTATTTGTACTATGCTGCTATACGGTAGGTTTTGTTTTTATGGCATTCACTCTTCACTATAAATGATGTGTATCTGTATGCTGCAGGGTGATACGATTCCAGCAAAAACAAATATATAGGGTTTTTCGTTATGTTTTGGTACTTTCAAAAAATACAAACATTCTCTATTTTCTTAAATTTGCACTGCTGCACTATTTCTGCAACAAATAACTTTTTTGTTCTTCCACCCATGGATCTGGTGAAGGTGATTTTTTGGTGGGCTGAAGTGTAATTTTTGTTGTTTCCATTTTGGGGAGACTTTTTGATCACTTTTTAGGGGACGTGAAATGATTAAAAAACACACAATTTTGGCATTTTGAATTTTTTTTATTTCTTGGGTGTACAGGATAAATGATGTTATATTTTAATGATTTGTACTTTTACAGAGATGGAAATACCAATTATGGGCCACATGTATGAAAACTGTCTAGGTCTAAAATTCACTTTGTTGCTCATAGCAACAAATTAGTGCGCCCCTTTCTTTTCTCCAGAGCACTATATGAAATGAAAGGAGATCTCTGATAGGTTTCTATGGGCAACAAAGTTAGTTTTAGACCCAGACAGTTTTCATACTTGTGGCCTTATGTGTAACTTTGTTTAGAAAAATGGCAAAATAGGGGAGTAATTTCACTTTTTAATTTTTATACTTCTTAAACTTTTTTTTTAACTTAAATAAAGAGTATCCTTAGACCACTTGGTTGCTCAATCATCAATACATCTTTCTGCATTATATAAACAATGCAGAAAGATGTACCAACATGGTTGTTCTATTACTTCCTGCCAGAGGCAGAAAGTAATAGAAAGTAAAACGTAGTGGCTATGGAAACATTTGTTAGGCTTCCAACTGGCATGGAAACCGATTAGTATACTGCAACCTTGCCATGGGGGTTGCTGACCAGAGTGAGAAATGGTGCAAAACACTAATTTCTCATTCAATTAGATGCATCCGCCACAATCGCCTCGGTGTCTAAAGGGTTAAACAGCAGAGAGTAGAGCCAGCTCCATTTCCTGCTGTTAGTGTCAGGTATCAGATGCAGTTAGCAGTTGACAACATTTGCCTATGTAGTGAACTTACTCAGTAGGTCCACTACATAAGAACTTACTGACACCAGAACGTAGCCATATGTCATGTGTCGGTAAGGAGTTAAAGAAGTTTTGTGGTCTTTCCTGACATGTCTGGTTTAGTAAATACTTCCCTGTAAACAACAATTCTGGAGCATCTTCAAATGTGTATGTTATGTGGTTCCTCTGTTAATCAAAGAAAAGTACAAAGATGCATATAATGCGAATCCTGGAATATCAGCATGAAAAACAAAAAGAAGAAAAAGATATTCCTAATAATACAACTTTAATTCTATCCAATAAAATACATACATCAATAATAAACTCATAGGCCTTGATCACACGGCTTATTCCTGACGGAATTGTGAGCCGGATTGCGCTCACAAATCCGGCGTGAATAAGGGGCGGGACGGGGGCGGGGCCGGAGCGCGGCGGTGGCGCCGCTGCCCAGCCCCATAGCAATGCATTGTTTACGGCGCGTACGCGCCGTAAATAATGTTCATGTCACTTTCTCCCCCCGCGGCGGATTCGCCGAGCGGGGAGGAGCGACGGAATCCACTGTTCTCTATGAGAGCAGTGGATTACCGTAATTACTCCAATGGATTGGGGCCGCACTGCAGTGCAAATCCGGCGCGGAGTACGGCGCCAATCCGCGGAGAAATAAGCCGTGTGAACGAGGCCATACTCTGCACAATTAGAATACCCAATCTAAAACATAACATTTAATTAATCTGTTAAAAACATAAGATGTCCCAATATGAATAAACAGGCAAAAACACTAAAATTACAAAGCAGTAAAGCACAATCACTATGTAACAATGACTAAAGGCCAACTCACAGTTAGCAGGCTGAGGTATCACGATAGATGTAATTCCTGCCAAGGTAGTCCAAAAATTTGGATTTGATGATTACACAAATACTCAATACAAAAGGTATACGAATCCCAAGGAAGGTACTAATAAATTGGAGCCGTAAAGGGTTACTGCTTCATCCTGACCCTATGTATCCTACCTAGCAGTGCAGTAATCACCCTGACAGGAGCGACCCTACTTTAGGGGAAACCCTATAACAATCTATTCTCAAAATACAATGCCGAATTGTGGAAAGCCCCTTACTAGGTAAAGAATTTCCTGGCGCGTTTTATCCTACATGAAAAAACATGAGGGTTGTTCAGGGGAACAAATAAAGGGTGACATGTATGAAAGGGTTTTTCACCCTTTTTCTGGCGTACAATGCACTTAAGTGAGCCGACTTCGATGTCTAATATGCCTAACGTATGTATTAGACTCATTGTTTGTAAGACTCGATACTTTTGGATGCACCTAACATGAAGGGGTGTTCTTGGGGTGATCTGAGCGCATTATAGAGGTGTGTTGCACTACATTAGTAAGATTAGACACATATATGAATGTGGTTCAGCAAAACTAGGCGCATTACTGCTAAAAACCCAAAAGGCGACTTATTTCAAAAATGGTCTGCCTGAAACCCTGAGGGGTCCCCAAAAGGGGGAAAACTAGTTTTTCTGTAAGGGGGAAAAAGGGTTTTCCAAAATTTTTCAACTTACAAAACCCGTACATTTTAAAAAGTAATTCAAATAATTACAAACTATATAATTAAAAATTAAAAATTTTTTTAAATTTTTAAAGGGGGTTTTTTTCCCCCAATTTTAAAAGGGGGACGTTTGGGGTCCTCCAAAAGGGGTTCTTTAATAACTTTTTAAATAATGTCATCAAAAAAGGGGAAAATGCCTTGTGAAGATTTCGCCCCGACTACCATTTCCCCTTTGGGTTTTCCCGACAGTTTACATTTTGGGCACCACCCGGAGCGGGCGGAAACCGGGTCCCGGGTGTGCTTGGTGGTTTTCACTTTTTTTTGATGGCCCGGGAACCCTGAATTTATTTGCAGGGAGGAAAAAAAGATTCTGGGGGTTTTTGGATAAAGAAACGTTTTAATTTTAAAGTAATTGTTTAGGGTAAAAAACGTAGACCCCCCTAGGGTTTTTTTAATTTTTGTGGGGGGAAAAAAGATTCTGTTGGGCTTTTGTTTTAGATAATCCATTGGGTTTTAATGTTTTATAAAGAGTTAACATTAAGCCCTCCCTTTGGTCTGTGATCTGCCCCCCTCCCTCTCTCCCTTTCAGCTTTAAGGAATGAAAGACACTGCCCGCTGAGGGGGCTTAAACTTCTCTCCTGGCAAAAAAAAGAAGGGGGGGTGGGGGGGAAAATTTAAAACCCCCTTTTTTGCTTGGGGCACAATTTCAGTTTCTTTCCCCGGGGGGATTAGCCAAACAAAAGGGTTTCTCCCCTACAAGGGGCCCCGGTTGGGGGAAAAAGCCAAAGGGAACGGGGCAATGGAGTTGGGGGTTATGAATTTTCAGAGGAGGGGGACTTGTTTTTTTTTTTAAAACGAAAAAAAACCCCAAACCCCCCTTTTTTAAGCCCCAAGGGGGGGGAGTATCCCGCCCTTTTAGGGGAAAAGGGAAATCCTTCTTTGGGAAACCCCTTTAACCCCTTTTCCCCCGGGGCCCGTTTTTTTGGGCCTTTTCCCGACAGGCCCCAAATTTTTTAAATCCCGGTCTTGTGTCACTTTTAAATTTTAGGGAAAAACTTTTTGACACTTTAACCTTTCCATGTGATTCGAGACTGTTTTTTTCCCCCCCCCTGACAAATTTTTTCCCTTTTTTATAAATAAAAATTTTGGGCCCAAAAAAAAGATTTTTTATTTGTGGGGGAAAATTTTAATTTTTTTGTGGGAAAAAAAAAATTTAAAAAAAAATTTACCAATTTTTAAACTTTCCCAAAAATTTTCCCGCTTTTAAGACAGATAGTTTTTTTCACTCAAAATAGTTTATGGGTAAGATCTACCATTGTCCCGCTGTAAATTTTTTGGGATCCCTTTTTTAAAAAGGTTTTTTTTTTTTTTTTTTTTTTTTTGCGACATTAGGGGGCTTAGGAATTTGTAGGGTTGTAAAATTTTTTTAAAAATTTTCAAAAAAATTTTAAATAAAATTTTTTTTTGGGACCAGTCCAGGTTTTTTAAAAGTGAAATTTTATTTTTGGGCCCGTATGGGTTGAATTTTCCCCATAAAAGACCCCCATCTAAGAAAACAACCCCCCCTTTTAAAATAATTTAAAAACTGAAAAACCAATTTTTGGGAAATTTATTTTTCCCATTAAAGGGGGTTTTAAAGGGAAAAAGGGCCAAATGGGAAATTAAAAATTTTTCCTTTTTTTTCAAAATTTAAATTTTTTTTCATTTTTTGACCAAGGAAAACGGGAAATTTTGATGAGGGAAAAAGCAACTTTAAAAATTGGGGTTTTCCCCCAAATTCCGGTTTTCAAAATACCCAAAGGGGGGGGGCCCCCGTGCATTTTTGGCCCCACCAAAGCCCCCCCAAATTTTGGGGGAAAGCACCTACTGGGCCTGGGGCCCATTTTTTATTACGTTTTTTTTTAGGGGGGCCCTTTTAGGTTTTTCGGACCCCCCTTTAAAGGGTTTCCAAAAAAATTTTTAAATTTCCCCTAAAAAGGGCCCCCTTTTGGGAAAAAACAAACCCCCTTTAAAAATTATTTCCCGGGTGGTAGTGGGATATCGACCCCAAAATCAAATGGAAATTTTTGCCCAAAACAAAATGCGTTTTTATTTTTCCCCCCTTTTTTTTTGTTAGGAGAGAAGTTTAAACTCAGCAGGCAGCCTTCTTTTATTCCTTAGGAAGGGTGCAGGGGGGGAGGGAAATGGGGGGTAAGCAAAGCCAAAGGGGGGGGTCGGGATTTTTACTTTAGATAAATTTTTTTAAATTAAAAACCCGTGGTTTTTCATACAAAAGACCCAGGATCTTTCTCCCGACCCCTTTAAAGCTCGTTCTTTTTCCCTGGGCCCCAGTTTTAAGGGGAATACAAAAAAACAAAAGTGGGCCAGACAGGGGCCCTGTTCCGTCCTGGGGTGTCTAATTTTTAAAAAGGGCCAGGAAACCAAGGGGGGATGGGAAGGAAGGCTGGGAGTCTCGAGGCTTACTTTTTTTGATGAACATATTTTGAAAAGTGGCGTTAAAAAAACCCCTTTTTGGGGATCCCAAAGTCAAACAAAAGGGGTTTAAAAGGGGTTGTCCAATTTACCCTTGTTTTTATTTTATCTGCACCCCATACAACCTTTTTAAAAAAACGAAATTTAAAAAAATTTGGGCCCCGTTTCTTAATTTTTAATGGTTTTTACCAATAGTGCCCCTACTGGAAAAAAAAAATGGGAAAATTAAAATTTTTTTTCTATATGGAAAATTGGGTCCCATGGGGAAAAAATGGGACCAAAAAGGTTTATGAAACCCCCACTTATAGGGCTTTTGACCCCCCGGTTTTCCCGGGGGAAAGTAGTTTTGGGGGTGCAGAAAAAAAATTTGTAGTATTACTACCTCCAGCAGTGTCTTATCTTGGGCTGTCGTGCCCCGTGGCAATGGCGTAAGGGTTTTTTTGGGGGCAAGGGGGGGTAACCCCGGTTCTGAAAGGGATAAGGGGGCCCGACACCAGTACTAAAAGCAGGGGCCCCCCAAATCCAGTCCCCCAAAGGGCCCCCCAAAAAAGGTCAATTTTTTTCTGGCTTTCCTTTTCATTGCACAGGTGGCTTAATTATTGTCAGTGCATTTGGGGAAAACCTGGAAAAAAATGAAACCGTTGGTGGCCATGAGGGGGGGTTGGGGAAAATTTTCTAAAAAAGGACACATTTGGGAAGGGGGGGGCCCTTTTCAGATTTTTTCATTGGGGGCCCCGGCTTTTTTGCAAAAGATCCATATTTTTCTGTCCATCTTTCTTTCCCTTTTAAATTTCCCGTAAATTTTTTTAAGCTTGAACGGGTTTAAAAGGGGGGCAACAAAAAAAATAAAAGGGAATTTCGGGGGGGTGCAAAACCCAGAAAGATTTGCAAGGGGGAGGTTTTTTAGTTTAAGAAAAGGGTGGCTTCGAGGGGACATAAAAATAGGTTTTAAATATATTAAAGGTCAATATAGAGATCCCTCCTTAAAATGTATAATACCCGGATTTTATCAAGAACAAGGGGGAAAACCTCTACTCTTGAGGGAAAAAAAGGGTTTTTTTTAAATAAACATAGAAAGGGATTCTTTCTGTAAGGGGCAGTGGGGGACTGTTTTAACTCTCTGCGAGAGGAACTTTTCCCTGGTGAATTTCACCCAAAAGAGTTTTTTAAAAAAAGGGGGGGATGCATTTCTAGAGTGTAATAGTTAACAAGTTTTATAGTGACCAGGGTTCGGGAAAAAGGGTCGTTGATCCCAGGGTTTATTCTGATTGCCGGGTTGGGAAAGGCAGAAAAAAAGGAAAAATTTTTTTTTCCCCCAAAAAGGGGGCAAATTTGGGGGGCCCACCTCAGGGAAAATTTTTTTCCTCCCTCAAATGAAAAACTATAGCAAAATAGGCCCGAAAAATGGTGGATTCTGTTTTTTTTTCGGCCTTTAAAAAATATATAACTATTTTTAACAACAATTTGGGGCCTTTATTTTTGAAAACTGTCTAAGCATAAGACGATCCTTGTTGCCCAACAGTCAATCCTGTGTTATCTACACATTGCTGCCACCTTACATTGTAATCCTACCTGTGACGATGACGAGCAAAGATTGCTGAGAAGTAATCTCTACAGAACAGGAAGTGTTTGCCTGTTAATAAGGCTTATTGGGCAAAGGGGGAAAACCCGAAATTTCAGGGAAATTTTTTTTAATTTTTTTAAATTGACCCTTTTGAAAGGGTTTTGAAAAAAACTAAAATATATATATTAAACTTAAAAAAATTGGGGGAACAAGTTTTATAGGAAAAAACCCCCCAAAAAAAAAATTTTGGAAAAAAATTTTTTTTTTTTTTATAATTACAAATACTTTTTTTTTTTAAAGGGATATTTCCAAAAAAAAAGGTTAAAAGATTTGCAGTGGGGCTTGGATGGCTTTGGGTCAAGGGCGGTCCCTGGGGGAAAAGTAAGTCTTGAGAAAAGTTTTTTTGGGTACCAAAAAGCTCCTAAGGACAGAGGGGGGGTGTAGCAAGGGGGGAAAAAAGGGGGCTGAAAAAAATGGCAACAAAAGGGAAAAAAAAAAATCTAGGAAAAACCCCCCCATCGGACCCCTTTGGGCCTTGGGGAAAATGGTATATAAAAATTTGAAAGAAAAATTGTTTTTTGTACCCCCCTGTTGAAGGGTTTTGCTCTCTTGTGAATCATTGGGCCCCAAATCTTTAAAAAGCCTTGAAAAAAATTTTTAAAGCTACCTCCAGTAAGTGGTCTTGACAAACCCTTTCTTTTTTCTTGGGAGTAGAGTTATTCAAAATGGGGGGGGGGGGGGGGGGAAAAAAAAGATAGTGCGTGTTACTATCAAAACTAAAAGTTCTAACTTATCCTAAAAAAGAATAATTTTTTTATGGTTTCAGGCTCCTCCGATCGTCAGTTCTGAGTCTTGCATGCAGGTTTTTTGGTTTCCCCCTGCTTGGGCAATTTCTTTAAAAATTTCAATGGGTTTTGGGAAAACTGGGAAAAGGGGAATGAAAACTTCTCGTTATACCTTAAACTTCTTGAAATTGGGTTTTTTTAAACTGTGATTTTATTCCTTTTTCATGGGTTTTCTGAAATAATGTAGGTGTCATCATCATTTTTAAAGGGGGTTTTTTCCCATTCCCGGCATTCTTTTTGGCTTTTTAAAACGATTTTAGTTTTGGGTATCGATTGTCATAAAAAGTTTTTTGGGGAAAGGGAAAACCCCTTTTTTTTCTTGGGGGTTTTTTACTGGTAAAAATTTTGGCATATTTTCCAAATTTGATCTTAAAATTTAAAGGGCTTTATTTTTTTGAAGTGTGAGGGTGGAGGAAAAACAACCCCCCAAAACAACCCGTTTTATTTCCCAAAAAATTTTTGGAAAACCTCTATAGGGGGTTTAGAAATTTCGGACACTGACATTTTCATTTTACTGACATGAATTGGGGAAATAAGATTTTCTGCTTTTAAAAAAGGGGCAAAACTATTGTGGCCCCAAATTCCAAAAAGTTTAGCCCCCCCCCAAACCCCGTTCTTTAAATTTTTAAAGGGGTTTTGCCCCAAAATGTGGTTCCTTAAACTAACAGGCGGGTACTCCCCCTTTTAGGCCTGAAAAAAGGGGTTTTTGTTTTTTGGTGTTTTAAAAAAACAAGTTCCTCCTCTGTGATGTTTTTCCCCTCCCCCCCTTGGGACGTTCCGGGGAAATAAATCCCCTTTTTGTTTTTGCAACATTGTGGTGGGTTTAAACCCGGGGGGAAAAGGGAAATGGGCATTTGGGGTTTTTTTTTCCCTCTTTTTGCCCGGAGAGAAAATTTAAATCAGCAGGCCCGCCTTCTTTTTATTCCTTCACCAAATTTCTGGAGGAGGAGAGGGGGGGGGGCTGAGCAGGAAACTAAGGGGAAGGGCGCATATTTACTCAGGGAAAATTTCTTTTCTAAACCCTTGGAAATTTTCTATACAAAAAATTTAAAAACTTTCTCCCCATCCCTTCAAATTTGTTCCCTGGTTTTCCCGCCATCGGGTTAGAAGTGGGTTTAAAAACGCAAAGGGGGGCCGGATCAACCCCGTCCCGCTCCTGAACCCGGGCTAAATTTTTAAAAAAGTGAGGGAAACCCCAAAGGGCCAAAGTAAAAACAGGCGGGAAACTCAAGAGGCTTTACTTTTTTTGTTTACATATTTAGGCGGTTTTTCAAACTGGGGGCCCCCAAGCTGTTGGGGAAAATACAACCCCCTTTAGGCCCCCCGGGTTTTTGATTATACAAAGGGATGATGGGGAGTGGGTAGTTTTCCCCAAAAGGGTAAGGGGGGCAGTTTGGGGGAAAACCCGTGACAAAATTTTAGAAAAAAAATGATTAAAATTTCCCGTTTTTTGGGGGATCTCCACAAAATTAGAGCATGGGAAAACCCCTTTAAGCTGTTTTTAACACAAAATTTTTTACCAACCCGGGGTTCCAAGGGGTGTTTTAAATTTTTTTTGGGGCCCCATTATGAAAAAAATCTTGAAATTTAAGGGCTTTCTTTTTTGCCCCTAGCAAACCAAACAGAGCTCCCCCCTTTTTTTTTAATTAGTGCTTTTAATTAAAAAAAAGGAAAAGGGGCCCGGTTTTTGTTTTAAAGGGCAGCAAAAAAAAAACCTAGCAGGTTTTTTATTTTTTGTCCCCCTTTTAATGTCTGCCCCCAAAAAAAAAAAGATTAAAATTAAAAAAAGCCCCAAGTTTTTTTAAGCAGAATTTTGTTTGGGTTTCCCCTGATTTTTAAAAGGATTTATTTTTTTTCGGGGGCTCAAAAGGGTTGGTTTTTTGGGGTTTTTAGTGCCACTTTCAGTACAATTAATTAAAAGGGAAAACCCGCTCTTTAACCCTTCAACTTTTTAGAGTTAAAAATAGATAAAAACTTTGATAATGAGGGAATCTGTGGGCCCGCCTTTGGACAGATTAATGGTGGCCCACCTGTGTGCAATTTGGGGCCTTTGGGTTGATTTTTTCAAAACAATTCCCCAAGTAAAAAAAAAATGACAAGATACAAACAAAAAAAAAGCCCCTTAAAAGCTTAAAAAAAAACAAGGGTTTTACCTTATTTTTAAAATTTAAATTTCAAATACCCTGTAGTTAGGGGGAAGTCTGCTTTGGGAAAAAAGGGGACGCCTCGGGAAAAATAAAAAAATATGGGAAACAAAAATGGGGGAAAAGTTAAAAAAAAAAAAAGCCAAAAAAAAAAAAAAAATTAAAGGGGTTTTTTTCGTTTGAAAAATTCATCTCTTGAGGGTAATTCTATGGGGGATTCAATTTCAAAACCAAGGGGCGGACTCCCCTCTAGCAGGCGTGTGGGCCCCCCTTTCCAGGAGGTGTTTTTTCCCCCCACTTTAAAAGGCCCGTGACCTTTTTAAAATTTTGGGTGTTTCAGGGGGGAAGGGGGGGGATGTTTGGAGAGGAAAGCTGTGCAGCCCCCTGCTAAAGCTTCTTTTGTCTGCAGGCCCTTTTGCTTCGGCCCACAATCCCTTGCTATGCAAAAACAGTTAGGGCACACACCTGAACTGATGAAACAAATGGGGAGGGAAGGCACACTGCCCCCTCCCCAACCCCTGTTATCAAAGGGGGAGAGACTGTATAAGACTGTGTTATTTTGGGGGAGCACAGGTTTTAAGCTGTGTTATATCAAGGGGAAACACGAATATAAGACTGTGTTATATGTAGAGAAACACAGGTTTAAACTGTGTTATTTGAGGGGGGGAATGAAACTAGGGGAAAAAAGGGAGTTAAAAAATCAGGGAAATTTTCCCCAAACATTTTTTCCCTTGGAAAAAGTGGGGATGAAATATAAAAGCCCCGCAGCCCCCCTCAAGCCCTTAGGTTTTTACCCATTGGTTTCCCCCCAGTCAGAGGGGGGGGAAACACAGAGTGTGAGGCAGCCAAAACACAGCAAGGGTTTCGGTTTTTTCCGGGGCCCCCCTTTTCCAAATGGGGGGGGTTTTTTAAAAAGGCTGAATGAAATGTCAGCCAGCCAATCACAGTGCAGGGGGCGTGTCTTGACTAGCTGCAAAAAATAGCTATTGATGCACAGAAAAGCTCATATCTACTATACTAAGTGACTTACATACAGCAACCCAATTACAAAAGTGCTTATTTTTACTATCCCCATAATCTGAGATATGAGCTTTGTAGCGAGAAAACCCCTTTAAGACATTGAGATATGATTGCATACTGTATAATCGACTAATCAACTGTCATTATGAAATGTAAAGGTGTCACAGTGAAATGTACAATGCAAAAAGTTTCTTCGACACTTTTCTAAGTAGATAAGTGGTGGGAGATCTTCATAGGTTTGTACGCGAAAAATTGAAGCAGAAACTTTATATAAAGTATATGGCATTTGGCTGAAAAATCATATTTTTCAATGTATTTATGTCAGGAAACAGAGCCGCCATCAGAGATTTCAGGACCCATTTGGCCTGTTCGTTCTACCGATTCTGTGAAACAAGGATGGTAGTAGCTGCAAGCAGCCCACTTGCCCCATTGTTTTGCAGTTTGACCAGGCTCCATAAATGCAGTACCAGCTGTACTGCTGTAACGGCAGCCCTTTATGTATATATTTACGGTATCTAACAAAAGGGAGTACACCCCTCACATTTTTGTAAATATTGTATTATATCTTTTTTTAGGGACAACACTGAAGATATGACACTTTGATACAATCTAAAGTAGTCAGTGTACAGCTTGTATCACAGTGCAAATTTGGAGGTGCCCTCAAAATAACTCAACACACAGCCATAAATGTCTAAACCGCTGGCAACAAAAGTGAGTACACCCTGTGAGCCCTCACTCACGTATGACCACCATCTTGGATCAGCCCTGGGTCATTAGCTCACAGGATCGCCGCTTTTGGTAAGTAGGCTGGCACTCCAACATCACTTGGATCACACAGTATTTTAAAACTAGCCTAAGCGAGCTCTATTTGTCAAGCAGGTTACAGAAAACATAAAATAAACCTCGGCCATCTGGCCACTAACTAAACATTTGGTCAGAAAAGCCTATCAAACGTGATCTGGACCCACCATCCTGTTTCACAAACAGCAATTACTGCCAGTTCCCCCTACCAGCCTCCACTGGTCTCAGGCTCCTCTCCAGCTTCGGGGGGGGGGGGGGAGAATCAGAACCCTCTCTGCTTTACTGTCGCTCCCTGCTTCAGGTAGCCGATCACACCCCCCGATCACCTGTAGCACCAGGCCTTTTATTGGCCTCCAGAGACCTGCACAAACCCTTTCCTGGAACATGGGGAGTAGACACCTATCCAACACATTGTCAACTCCCAATAAGAGCCGACCCTGAACAGCCAAACTAACTATACACAACTAACTATACACAACTTACTGTGGCTGACAACATATATGGCTGGTCATAACCTTGGTGGCGTGTTGCTTGCAGGTATTCTGCTTTGCTTCATCTAGTGGCAGAAACCTTTGACCAACTAAGGTCGCTCTGCCACAATCCCTAAGTGAAAATAGACAAATTTTGAGGGCACCCCAAATGTGATACACCGTAATACAAGCTGTACACTGACTACTTCACATTGTATCAAGGTGTCATATCTTCAGTGTTTGTCTCATGAAAAGATACAATACAATATTTACAAAAATGTGAGGGGTGTACTCACTTTTGTGAGATATTACATATATACTGGAAAAATTACTGCAACAGCTTAGTTTAGCTCTTCCATCTCTTAATATTTGCATTAGGCAAATAAAAGGGGAGAGTAAACAATAGCATCAGCTGTGCATTTAAGCTAATAAATTGTTTGTACATTGCTTTTTCTCAGGATTCCTGTGAACCTCAGACAGCTTGTATATCACTATGGGATGCAACAGTCCAATAATGAAGAGTCTTGGAATTTCATGTTTGAAAAGTATTTAGAAACTTCATTAGCTCAAGAAAGAGAGAAACTGCTCCAGGGACTAGCAGCAGTTGAAAACATCCCACTTCTGGACAGGTTTTTTAAAACTTTTTTACTGTTTTTTTAGTTTTTAAGAGATGCATTTTTGACAACCACTTATGCTTATACAATAGCTGATGGATGCCCAATGAGATGGCAGAATTTGTAGTCTAATCTAAATGGATGTCAGTGGTATGCAGTTAGCGATTTAACTCCTTAACCCACCTGGACGTATGGGTATGTCTTGGTGGTGTTAACGAGTTGTGCAGCACCAGGTGTTAGCGGCTAATTGCAAGTTACACCCAGCGGTTACAGCGCGGGGGGATGGCAGCCCCCCACACGCTTTTTAACCCCTTAGACACCGAGGCAAAGATGGCCGTGGCATCTAAATGAATGAAAAACGGTGCCTGGACATGGCAGCGGGAAGCCTTGTGAAGGCTCCCTTCGCTGCCATGTTTTAGTTTGTCCCACTTCCGGACCCCGGCAAGAAGTGGGAAATCCACCATCTTGGTACACCCTAATGCATTGACTATGCAATAAATGATCGCGCCCCCTAGTGGTGAAGTGCCCTAGGGGAACTCAAAGTTAAAGTATAAAAAAAAAATATTAAAAGTTAAAATCCCCCCCCATTTTACAAATAAA